>JAZHYW010025843.1:0-52505 GCA_037355805.1 Ixodes ricinus | reverse complement strand
TGGCGTCTCCACGTACCCCGAGCCCCGCAGGGGGCGCCTGCACCTTAGGTGCTAGGTGCTTGGTGAGTAGCGTCACCACGGACCCCAGCCACGTGGGCCACCATACCCGCACGCAGGGGGCACCTACTTTTGTAGGTGCTTGGTGAGTGGCGTCACTACGAACCCCGAGCCATGTGGGTTCGCCCACCCACGTCTGGCTGTGCGTGGCGTACCCGTGTCCGGGGAAAAGGGGACCCTGGTGGTTGAGCTGAGCCCGGGGTTTGTTTGGACCCTCCGGGGCCCCCGGGCGAGGCAATACACCGCTTCGGCCCCTGCTTCTCGTAGACGGGTGTCCTGGCTTGGCCCGACCAGGATGATTCAGTCAGTCGCCTCTTCTACCCTCTTCTTCCTTCTTTCACTTTTCCTTCCACCTCTTTTTCTTTTCTTTTACACTCTCTTCCTTCCTTTTTCACCCCCTTAGGCGGCAAGGGCCAACCTTGAGTGGAAACAGGTCCTGTCCCTGCAACCACACTAGGGTATAGTGCCCGGGCAGCACTGGTAGAGTAATTGTGTCAGCCAAGCCCATCTTGCTATGGCACATTACCTACCCCCTTGTTGGGCTCCGTGGTGGGCGGTGCACCCGGGCACTGAACTTTCTTTCCCATCTCTATGGGTCTGCAAAACAAAACCTTCCTCGATCGGGCTCCGAAAAGAGTCCGCACCGAAGCTTCTACCTCGCACGTAACACATTCTACTCCACCTAGATTCCCGAAATTCTTAGTACTTCACTCTGAAAGTGACAAACCACTCTCGAAAATGTCACCATTTCTTGTTGCGAAAGTTCTCGAGGGTGTGATTGGAAAGAACTTTAAGGCTAAGAAGCTGGCATCTGGTGATTTACTTGTAGAAATTGAGAACAGCCACCAGAGTTCTGCGCTCCTTGCACTCAACTGTGTGTCGGACTATAAGGTTACCGTGACACCCCACAAAACATTGAACACCATCCAAGGAGTCATCTCGGAAGACGACCTTCTGGACGCCTCTGAGAGCGAAGTTGTGGAGGGCCTTTCTGACCAGGGGGTTGTAGCTGCAAGGCGCATCTCCTTGCGTCGTGACGGCCAAGAGCTGAAGACGAGGCACATCGTGCTCACCTTTGAGTCCACCACACTTCCCGAGTCTGTGAAAGCTGGATACCTCTACTGCAGAGTTCGTCCGTACATTCCAAACCCCAGAAGGTGTTTCAACTGCCAAAGATTTGGACACGGCTCACAGAACTGCCGCGGCAAAGCCACATGTGCTAAGTGTGGCAAAACTGACCACGCAGCAGACTCTTGCTCGAATGATGCAGTCTGTGTAAATTGCAAAGAGCCACACCCCGCTTACTCCAGATCGTGTAAGACGTGGAAAGATGAGAAGGAAATTCTCACCCTTAAAGTGAAAGAAAACCTTTCATACCCAGAGGCGCGTCGCCGCTTTGCGTTTTTGCGCAAAGGCGGCTTTGCACAGGTGGTGCAGCGGGGACCTGCACCACTGAAGGTTGCAGTGGCAACCCAGACGTCCTTCCCGGATGCCAGGAAGCCACTGCAGTCCCCAACACCCCAGCTGAAGCTTCAGCTTCCTGGGCGCTCACTCTCGGCTGGTAGGACTACATCCTCCAGTGAGAGTCCTACCCCTTCCATGGGGCAGCAGCCTGTCCCCTCTCATGTAGAGGGTTCACAGGCTGTTTCTCCTACCCAAGATGGGTCGGCTGTGTCCGCACCTGTCAGTGCTTCGCAGTCTCCCTCCAAGGAGAGGGGACCACGTTCCCGACCGAATTCTTCGGAGGGAGCGTCCTCATCCAAGGAGCGGCACGATCCTTGTGCCACTCCTCCAGCACCCAAGGGGCAGGAGCAGGTGGGGTCGGGCGACTGCCAGCCCAGTACCTCTGCTCCTCCGGCTGGTGGAGGTCGGGGCCGGGGTTTTCCACCTCGTGCCCAGAGCCTCCCTAAACCGACTAGAACGGCCTCTGCCCAGGAGGCAGAACCAATGGAGGAGGGTGCCGAACCATCCACTCCTGCGTCTGACCCAGACGACATGGAGTGGCAGGTCCCCAAAGGCAAGCACAAGGGTAAAAAACCAATTGTACCTCCAAAGTGACAATTATACTCTACAAGGCTAGTATCCTCTCTAAACAGGAACATCACCCTGCATCCTTGGTCACTACATTAACCTCACGACACCAAGATATCATACTCATTCCCATTGCTCCACCTACTCCTAGGGACCAGCCGAAACAGAGGAGTAATGGCGACTCCCTCGCCAGTGGCCTCGGCCCGAAGTTTCGACGCCCTTGGAGGTCGGAGGGGCCAGCTCCACATAGACCAACCAGAGGACTACTGGCGACTCCCTCGCCTGGGGCTTTATTTTTAATTGTTTTTCCCCAAAGGTTCGGTCGGAGCTGCCTGCTTGCAGATTCATTGAATCATCATTTGTGTCCATTTCCACATTTTACTAAATTTACTTCCTGTAACTGGCCTAGTTTTGCTCTAGCTACAATTACACGAAGGCTGTGACTTTCTGGTGAAAAGCTAACTGCCTAACGTTAATCATGTCTATCTTTTTACAATGGAACTGTCGTGGACTTTTTTCCAATTATGACGACATCACCTTTTTATTAAATGAACACCGCCCTGCTGCCTTTTGTTTGCAGGAGACGCACCTCAAAGAAAGTCATTCAAATGTGCTTAGACACTTCAAAGTGTTCAGAAAAGATAGGTTAAACGCGTCTGTGGCTTCCGGTGGTGTTGCAGTGGTTGTCCAACGCATGGTCCCGTCCACTGAAGTGGCTTTGCAAACCTCTCTCGAGGCCGTGGCTGTCCGTATGCTGTTGGACCGCGTGATTACCGTCTGCTCAGTGTACATCTCCCCGGGATATCAGCTGCAGTACGAGGAGCTTGATGATCTAATTAGCCAGCTTCCGGTGCCTTACATTATTTTAGGCGACTTCAATGCACACAATCCTTTGTGGGGAAACTGTAGAAGAGATTCTCGAGGGGCACTCCTTGAACGGTTTCTTCTTTCGACAGGATTGTGTCTGCTCAACACAAAAGAAGCCACTTATTTTAGTTCAGCAACTTGTAGTTTTACTTCCATTGATCTTTCGTTTTGTCATCCTTCGTTGTACCCCCTGCTTTTATGGAAGGTCATCCCAAATCCATATGGAAGTGACCACTTTCCACTCATTTTAGAGTTCAATCATCCTCCTGCTGGTCTTTTAACACGTACCCCTCGTTGGAAGCTTGAAAAGGCTAACTGGTCAATCTTTACAGAAGCCTCACTTATAGCATGTTCATCCCTTGATGATCTTTCCATCGACGATGTCACCGAGCACATTACTCAGCACATCTTGCAGGCCGCTATGCTTGCCATTCCCATGACATCCTCACATCTTCCAAAAAGGCCAAAGCCGTGGTGGAACGAAGACTGCCGCCAGGCAAAGAAAGAACAGAATCGTGCATGGGGTATTTTCAGGCGTTATCCCACGGCAAATAACCTGATCGGTTTTAAGCAAAAAAGAGCGCAAGCGAGGTATATCCGACGGCGAGCCAAGCGGCAAAGCTTTAGGGGATATGCTTCTTCAATTAATAGCAGTGCATCCTCGAAGGAAGTTTGGGACCGTGTGCATAAAATTGAAGGCTCCTACCGGGTATTTTCTGTCCCACTCCTGAATCAAAACGGAGTATGCCCTGCCACCCTAGAAGAACAGGCGAATGTCCTTGGTGAGCATTTTGAATTCGTTTCAAGTTCTCAACATTATACTCGGTCATTTCAGAGACACAAGCTACAGGCAGAGAAAAAGGCAGTACCCTTGTCAGGTGGCTTGCAGGAGCCCTATAATTCACTATTTACACTTTTTGAACTACAGCTGGTACTTCATTCGTCCAAACAGACTGCACCTGGGCCAGACGGCATTCATTACAAAATGCTTCAGCACCTCCATCCATCAACTCTTGAGATTGTTTTATATTTGTTCAACCGCATTTGGCTTGAAGGTTGCTTCCCCTCATCTTGGAAGGTGGCTATCATAATTCCCCTGCTGAAGCCAGGAAAGGATCCTACCTGTACGTCTAGCTTTAGGCCGATAGCCCTCACAAGTTGTTTTTCAAAGACACTAGAAAGGATGATAAATAAAAGGCTTATATTTTATTTAGAAAGAAACAAGCTACTTGACCGTTACCAGTGTGGTTTTCGTTCAGCTCGATCGACAGTTGACCATCTGGTCCGCTTTGAGACTGCTGTGCGAGAGGCCTTTGTAAATAGGCAGCATTGCTTCTCTGTCTTTTTTGACTTGGAAAAAGCATTTGATACGACTTGGCGCTACGGCATATTGCAGGATTTGTTCAACATTGGTCTTCGGGGCAGAATGCTAGCTGCCATCCATAGTTACCTCCGGGATCGCACTTTTCGTGTGAAGCTTGGGGCAACTCTTTCTAAAGAATTCTTGCAAGAAAATGGAGTCCCACAGGGCGGTGTGCTTAGCGTCACACTTTTTATCGTAAAAATGAACTCAATTGCTCGTATTATACCCCCTTTTGTTCAGTACTCGCTCTACGTTGATGATGTACAAATTTCAGTCTCGTCTTGTAATCCGTCCATCTGTGAACGTCGACTTCAACTTGCGATCAACAATTTGGTCAAATGGGCGGATGTAAATGGTTTTAGGTTCTCTCCTGAGAAAACGGTTTGTGTGTGCTTCTCTCGTCGCCGCGGAATTTTACTTGAGCCTTCCTTAAATATGTATGAAGTCCCTATTGCAGTAAAGAATGAACACAAGTTTTTAGGTCTTATATTTGACTCTAAAATGACATTCATTCCACATGTGAAGAGCCTCAAAATGAAATGTGTGAAATCACTTAATATACTAAAGGTCTTGTCGCACGTGTCCTGGGGGCTGATCGGTGCTGTTTATTGCGCATCTACCGCTCAGTCGTACGGTCCCGACTTGATTACGGCTGTATAGTGTACGGCTCCGCGCGGGCATCGGTTCTCAAGATGCTAGACCCCATTCATCATCAGGGGCTCCGACTTTCCACTGGTGCTTTTCGCACATCTCCAATACTCAGCCTATATGTAGAGGCAAATGAGCCCTCACTGGAGAAAAGGAGGTTTGAATTAGGCTTTATGTACTCTCTGCGAATTAGGTCTGTTCCTGGTCACCCAACTCTGGACTGCATAGAACAAGTACGCTTTGAGCAGACTTTCATAAATAAGCCTTCACTTGTTCCACCTCTCGCCATGAGAATTCGTTCTTCTGCTGAATCCGTAGGGCTGGATGTGCTACCCTCAGTTGTGCAACGCTTGAACTCAGTAGCTCCTTGGGACCTCATGCCCATCCACTGTGAGTTGAAACTAACAAAATACAACAAGAAAGATACCCCTAAGGAAGTTCTGAGACAAGAATGTTTTGAACTCCAGGACCAGTACCGAAACTTCACAAGTTTTTACACTGATGGGAGCAAAACTGATTCTTATGTAGGCTGCTCAGTGGTAGGGCCTTCTGTGAATTGTGTTCAGAGAATTAACAATAGTGCCTGTATTCTTTCCGCAGAGCTTTATGGCTTAATCCTTGCTATAGACCAGATTCTTAAAAAGAAGACCCGTAAGTCAATTGTTTACACTGACTCACTTAGTGCTTTACGAGCTCTAGACACAACAGGGGATGTTCAAAATCCACTTGTTCTAGAAATAAGGAACCGGCTATTTTCAGCATCAAAAAGGAAGAAAGAAATAACATTATGCTGGGTACCTTCCCATGTTGGAATACCTGGGAATGAGGATGCTGACCGTGCAGCGAGCACTGCTAAGGATCGACAAGTGGATCTGCACAAAATACCCTACAGAGATTATAGACATGCCCTGAAAAAGTCTACAAAGTGCAGGTGGCAAGAGGAGTGGAACCAAGAAATCAACAATAAGTTGCATGCAGTAAAACCTTTAATTCAGGAATGGGAGAGCGCACGTCATCGCGAGCGATTTTATGAGGTGGTATTATGTCGACTCCGAATCGGTCATACACGTCTTACCCATGGGCACCTTTTGCGTGGGGAGGATGCTCCAGAGTGTGAACACTGTCATATACCATTAAGCATCCTGCACATTTTACTTGTATGCCCTATGTATGACCGTGAACGTCGCAGACATTTTGCACGAATTTACCAAGAGCATACCCCATTACATTTGGTTATTTTACTCGGCGACGAACCGCTAATACCACACAAGTGCGTTTTTAATTTTCTTCGAGATATTAGACTACTAGACCAGCTATAATTTAACATGTTTCCTGGAATTATGCCCATGTGGGTATTCTTTTATGTTCATAGTTTTATAACCCACAAGCTACTACAGCTCTTTCTTCTCTATAACCCTGGTTTCCTGCAATAGTCATAGTTGTTGGCGCATTATGGCCTTGGATGCTGCTGCGCCACAAAACCTCAATCAATCAATCAACCTACTAGGTTTCGCTACAAATATCTGGTTTTTGGCCTGATAATTTTAGTATGAGTGGCCAACTGGCCGGCACTCTTGTGGTCTACAGGCTGCTCTCGTCGCGAGTTTTTAAATCTGTTTCTGTGGGGAATCGAGATTCTAGTTGTTGCTTTTCGGGCGTTTCGCCGTCGGTGGTGGGCATTTGCTTTCTGGCGTCTTTTGTCTGCGGGTTTAAATAATTATCAGTATACAGTGGAAATCGCAGCTAATGAATATACTGTATACAGCCTTGAATTAGCGGCAGCCTCCTCAGTTTAATTTTAGATATGGAAGAAATAAAGGACGACAAGTGGATAGTTTATGTTTTAGCTGGAGACTAAAGGTGAAGTTTTCGAGCGGCGATTGAACGTCGCTTTCCGAAATAATCTTTCCTTGCAACGAGACGGCTCAGTCTTTGTGGGAATTAAGCCGGCAGTGTTCTTCGGGAGAGTGTGGTCGGGCTTGTTAGAAACACAACTACGTGCGCAGCGCTAACGACTTGTTCTTGGCCCAGCTATGGGAATGTTAGATCATTAGCTCTGAAGCATATGGAAATAATGTTTTCTACGCGGTTGACATGAGTGACAATACGAGCAGATAGTAACGAGTCTCAAGCGAAACGGTTTTTATTGACGATACTTTCAAATAGTAAAGGAGAAAAGGTACTCTTTAGTCATTTGGGATTCAGATAATCAACTTACCCCATTAAAACAAAAACAAATCGAACGCGTTACTTGTGATGCGTGACTTTCAATGCTGCGATAGTGCATACTACCATTGTGTAGTGCAGGGAAAATCTGCCGCAATTATTGGAAAGCTCTAATGAGTTATGTCGGTAAACATTGTTTTTACCAACAACTTTAGGCTACAACCTCGCGTATTTTTTTTTCTATTTTAAAGGTTGGTCAGACTGAAACGTCACCAGCTACTTCTAATCTCAATTTCACTGTCTGTTTTTTTTTCTCGGTTATTTTTGTAGGTGTGGGAACTGGGCACCAGCAATCCACCAGCGGCGATGAAGCTTCTCTTTGCAATTGCAATATTAAAAATTAACAATAAAAGCCTTGCTTTACACGTTTACACATGGTTTGGGACTTATTTACACGACCTGAGGAACTTAGTTGGGCACAAAAAAGGTGAATGCCGACTTGCCAAAGGTGTCCCACATCAAACCTCAACTATCGCAGCTACAAAAAGAAATGAACCGGTTGATTTCATTACGCGAAAGCGCATTTGCTACGACTTCAGGAAAGACATGTAGAAAAGTGGAGCACGCAGTGAGCAAGAATAATCGCTGTTACGTAGCCATTATTAAATAAGCTTTCCTGTTTTACATAGCACTAACACCATATTACTTCTGACATTTGAACGTAGACTAGTACCGATCACATTATTCTTCGCGCCATCTAGGGGCCACATGCAGTAGTAGTAATAGTTTAAAATCAAAGCCCCAGAAGATGTGCAGTATTTATTTCGCGTGTTCAGGCATATACTAATGTTTGTGGCTAACTTGAGGGGAACATGTCACTGTAACATTGCACAGGGAAAGCAAGACGGTATATGTAGGATTAGCATCGGTCGAAACAAAAATTTAGGAAACGGTAGAAGTCAACTTGTACCACCATTGCATGTAGCCCATCGGGTATTTTAAAGTGAGAATTGGTATTGCCCAAAATCTTGCGGATCGCACCTCAGAAAGGCCATGCTTTTAGGCAGATAAAATTTAAAGTATAGTTAATAATTATATACCGTATGATATTATAAACACTAGGTATCTTCTAGCTGCATTTAAATATATAGATCATAGCGGGTCAAGGTACGGATAAACAAGTTTCTAAACATGCACATTCTGAAGCAACGGAAACTCTCAATGTAAGGAGAGTTACAGCAGCAAACTGAGGATAGGATATATGGCGCCACAAAACACTGATCATGAAGAAGATTATAACTTCCGTATAGAGCTTTTTTGTCATTAAATGTTTGTTTGTATTGAACGTGACGAAGAAATTACCAAGGCTAATTCGCGCGTGGCAGGGAATCAAAGTTTTCATTTACCTTTCTTGAGTAATCTTAATACATCGGTGCTACAATTGACGATCCCGTAAAACGTCTCAGCAATTCTGGAGGGTATTAACTTATTTATTTATTCGGCACAATAACTAATAATAATAAATCGAAACACGTATTGCTCGCACGGATAGGATCGGGTGACACAGAATGTGCAGTGGTTCACTGAAAAAAGACGTTACTCTAGTCCCATGCTCCCACATAACTCAAGGCGAAAATGTTACACTCTACAGGGTGTCACAAAAAAAATCATAGGGTTTCTTTTACCACAAAATAAAACTAGGCATCGCCGAACGCTCATTCTCCGCCCAAAGGTAGCGCTATAGGTCACATCCAGATGCCAAAGTTTCAGCCCGATCCGATACATTATTCAAAAGTTATAAGTGATTTTTTGAAAATCTCAATGAAAAAATGGAGCCCATTTTTGCCCGTTTTCGGTTTCCGGTGCCATAGAGCCCCATATACTCGAAAACTCCGTCGGCCACCATTTCCCATTGAGATTTTCGGAAAATCACTTATAACTTCTGAACAAGGTATCGGATTGGGCTGAAAATTTGGCACCTGGTGGTGACAATGCTACCTTTGAGTGGAGAATGAGCGTTCGGCAACGCCTAGTTTATTTTTGCTGTAAAAAAACTGTAAATTTGTTTGTGACACCCTGTACATCGTGTACACTGACGCTTGAACCCCAATTTGAACGTTCCGTAAAAATGGGGTTCTTAACGTGTCGCCCTACAATTTACTACAGAGATGCACGAAGGTGGTGGAAGCTTTCACTAAAACTGTGGAAATCTTGGCTCACCCAAGTACAGCATGAAAAATCAAAAGCTATGTTTGTTTGTTTTTATACTTTGCATCTACACTTTAAATATATTTTGTGTCACTGTGGAACTTATTTGGGTGATATAAAGTAAAGAATAGGTAAGTCATAGTATTTTTTTTTTCATTTCACCAATTTTTCAGTTGTAATAAAAAACAGAATAGACCAGAACGATTTTTCGGTGATCGTGAGAAAAGATACTGGGTTATAAATTTTCCATGCACAAAACCAGTTTTTATTTTCTTTCTATTGACTTCTAAGGCTTCATGTGTTCATACTCTCAATTGATGAATGCACCACCTTTGGGCATCTCTGTAGTAAATCCCAACGCAATACGTTGAGAAACTGGTTTTTGCAGACCGTCCGAAGTGGGATCCAAAGGTTAGTGTACAACTATTTTGACTCCGAGAGTAGAAGCAAGTAGAAAATTCTGTACAAAGGGGAATTAAAGGCATTCCCGCACGATCCGTTTACAGAGGAGAAATGTTAGCTTGAAATAATCGTGGTTTTGAACAAGCAGTCACGGTTGAAGTTGTGGAAACTTGTGCTAACATCATCCAAGTTTATGTTCTGAGATTGCATAAGGACAGATTTATTGAAGTTGTGAATTGAACTGAAGTTTATTTGAGATATGAAATGTCGGGGAGGGAGGAGCAAAAGGATGCCGAAGCTACCTGACGAGGCTCCATTTCCGTTTTCGGCGCTAGAGCAGTCGCAGCAGCAGTCCAGAGGTCATACATATAAAATGCAAGCTGAAAATATTTTCACAGAGACTGTCTTGACATAAATTAAACACAAACAAAACACAAATTAAACTCAAACTAAACACAAACTGGGATGATTTGCCTTAAATCAATTCATTAATGAATGCATAAAATAGTAATCATCCGATTCTGGAGAGCATGAAGCAGCGGCCCAATATTTAAGCCGAGAGCGTAAACATGTACCCCTTTATTTCCATTTTAAAGCTCCGCAAAGAAAAACAGCAATCTACAAAATCTAATACTTCTCAAAATTTGTTTAAATATTCCGGAATCAAAAAGCTCAATTTCTGTGACCCGTAATTTGTGCGAATTCGCTCCTGAAGGAATAACTCATGCCGTAAATTATACGTCGTAATTTTTTCTGGATATATATCTAGAGACGAAGACTCGCTGCTTTTTTATCTCTTTATAGATTAATAAGGCTAATTTGAAGTTATATTGGTGCTGAATTGTAAAAATTTTGTGTTTGGAGAAAGAAAGAGCGGTGTGAGCGCAAAAATCTAAATTGTCTTTGCATCGAATCGCTTGCTTTTGTAGGACAAGTAACCTGTTAAGATTCGTTGTTGCTGTTGTACCCCAGATAAGTAGACAGTAGTTTACGTGAGAGTATAACAATGCGTAGTATAATTGACGTTTTAACCAAAATGGAAGAAGCAATCTAAGCCTGCGTAATATGCCAATAGATTGGGAAAGGTTTGAGCAGAGGTGTTCAACATGGCGAGACCAAGTTAAACTTTCATCAAACCAGACACCCAGAAATTTATGGAGCTTATATTTTCGATAATAGTTCCTTCAAATGTGATACTCATGTCATAACTAACCGGTTTATTTTTTGTTTTAAAAAGAATATATTTTGTTTCACCAGTGTTAAGCTAAAGTTCATTAGACCGCAACCATAGTGATAAATTGTTTAGCCACTCATTCGACAAGAATTCTAGTTCCATCAAGTTCAAATGAGAAAAAAATACATTTGTATCGTCTGCGTACATGATAATGTCGGGTGTTTGTGGCAGATTAACAATGTCATTTATGCAGAGAAGAAATAACAGGGGACCTAAGATAGATCCCTGAGGTACACCATCTCAATAGTTTCAAGCCTGGACTGCATGCCGTTTATTACCGTATACTGTGACCGTTCCGTTAGATAACTTCGAATTAGCTCCAACGCCGTACCTCTTATATCGTATTTTGGCAATTTTTTTAAAAGAATATCATGCTTGATTGAGTCAAATGGTTTTCTAAAATTATAAAAATTCCGAGTGTAAAGATTTTGTTTTCTATATTCCTGATTATCTTATCTTTTACTTTCAATAACGCAATTTCGGCTGATTTGTCCTTTTGAAACCCATATTTCCGGTTTACGATCAGAGTATTGGCTGTAAGGAAGTTGGTGAGTCTTGCGTTTGTAAGGCGCTCTAATATTTTGAAAACAATGGTAAAACCGATATTGGTCGATAATTATTTAGATTATTTGGTGCTCCCCCTTTATGCAACACGCGCACCATAGCAATTTTCATTCTCTCTGGGAAAGTGGCTTTGCTTAATACAGCGTTAAAAATGTGAGCAAGAGGCGCTGAAATTAAATTAAACACCGCTTTAATCGGTTCAGCTTTTATTTCATCCTCGCCAGTTGCGGTACTGTTTGCCAGAGCATTGATCATAGTAAATATTTCCTCTTCACATGTAGGAGACAGAACAATTGAGGTAGGTACATTTTTGCTTACGAAAGATTCGCTGCATCGTGGTCCATAGAGAATGGTGATGCACCAGAGGCTACAAAGTGGGAATTAAACTTATGTGCTAATGAATCACCAGAGAACAGGACACCATCAATTGTTAATCGGTCCGGAAATCTCTGTACATCATTCGAGCTAATGCTTGATACTGTATCCCAAATCTTCTTCGGATTGCCTTGAATGCTCAAAAACTTATGCTTGTAATATTCCAGTCATGCTCTCTTAATCTCACAATTAACCTTATTTCTCACTCTTTTATACTCTGCCAGAACACATTTGTCTCTGCTCTTAATGAACATGTCGAATAACTTGTTACGGTCACTAATCCGTCTATAGAGGGCTTGCGTTATCCAGGGCTTCCTTGCCTTCTTGTGCGTTCGTAATTTCAGCAACGCAAATGGTAAGTGGTAACAGTCGAGCAGCTTTTGTAAAGAGATCGCATATGCTTGATATCATATGCCTGATTTTTAGTGTGTTCAGACAAAAAGAATACAAGAAAGACGTCGAGCAAAAAATATAATATCTGCTTTGACGTGTTTAACAGATCGGTTTGGCACAGCGAACGTAACGCACTGTGGTGCAATCGAGCGCTCTTGTCGCCACTTCGAAGCACGGTTGTGCATGTGCTAGCGCCAACCCCTGACCAATTTCAATGATAACGGCATAAAAAAAGTTTTTAACGTAAGTTTTCGGGTGATTATCACCTGTTTCGAATTAGCTTAAGTCGTACAAGCGGAGGTTTTCGGTCATTGCCACAACAATGACAATATTTCCTGGTTTTCTATTTTATCTTTTTAAACAAAGTCATAGGGAAGTGAAAATAGAATGAACGTAGGTTAATGAGTAATATCTAAAGAGGCAAAGCCCTAGCACTCACCTGAGTAACACGTTGAGTATGGAGGACTTGCCAGTTCTGATGGCTCCGGCCACCAAGAGCACGACCACAGGGAGGTTCTGTACGTCTTTCTGGAGCAAAACACTTTGAAGCGCCTCAGAATCCAGACTGAGCTTGCCTTCCTCGTCAACTCTAATCACGGTAACTGGCTCACCGACCAGTCGTTTGCCACCGGCTGCGGAGTCCATACGAGCCATTGTGCCGTTCTCCTAACCGCACGCTCGTGGCTAAAACCTTTATCGGTTGTCTAGGCAGCAGGTCGCTCGCTCGCCTGATCTCCAGAGCTTTACTTCCCGATCTGACAGCTCGCAGCAGGCCTCCGCCGTTTTCACTGAATTCTCTGGGAGAGGGAGCGAAAGAGAGAGAAAGAGGGAGAGAGGGAGAAAGGAAAAGATAAAGATGGAGTGCCCGAGCGGCGTCGTCTCACCGTCCAACTAAAGGCTCTGACTGTTGAGCAGCGAGAAAAAAAAAAAAAAAAAGAAAGCGAAAAGCCTTACGCAATAAAAAAAAATATTCGCGTCTCCAGCTCGTTGCTCGCCCTCCTGCAGCGCAAACAGGCGAACACAGATCCCGGCGTTCGGATAAATACCGTAGAGGTGCATTGTAGTGCATATGTAACAACCCCTACAAAGTGGCCGCCGCAGAACGTGGCGTTTTGCCAACCTTTCCGTTCTGTGAAACGAGGGTAATGCATTACGGGAGCAACGGTCATTGTTTCGGCGGTTTCGGATATGCCGCAGTCGCCGGAGTGCTGCTGGTTGTACGGTGACGACGGTGACGGCAGTGACAGCTCGGCTAGGTCGCCGGTGTCGGTCCGCTAGTTTTTGTTTGTGTGAAGGAAATCGCGGTCGTGCGTCTGGTCACAGATGAAGTGTAAATGATATCTTAAATACAAAAGCGCAAAGGACAAGGACAGAACACAGAAAGAACAGGACAAGCGCTTACTAACAACTGATTGTTTAATGAATGATAAAAGAAAGACGAAAATGAGAGGATGTTTACTAAATTAAAATGCCAATTCTATTCGCACGTAAAATGTTTAAAAATTATTTGGTAAAAAATTAACTAAACATAAATTGAAAAAAGACGGATAGAAAAATAAAAAGAAGGAAAAGTATCCAGATTAAGAAAAAAGTTTGAGGTATCCTATCTCTGTCTCGGACAGTGAAATTGATGGTGTGCTTAAGCACGTGTCTCCCTTTCTCTATTATAGTTTTTGCCTCAAAAATTTCTCTGGCTCTCTTTGCTTCGGAAAGCGTTTGAGTACTTTCGTTTGATTGAACAGAGGAGTGCATTTATGGTCTCTGACATGTATGGCCAAGTGTCCTGACGTTGAAGCATGTAGGGAAAGATCATGCTCTCGTAGTCTTACATTTACGCAGCGCCCAGATTGACCGACGTACACTCTTCCACACGTGCACGCAATTTCGTAAACGATGTTGACCTTGCAGTTGATATACTTTTGTGCGTGCTGGACTTAGCAGTGTTCTTGTCTTTCGTTCTGGGAGTTGATTTTTGGACACAGTTTTTTAAGTTTATCAGGAGCTGATGTTACGACCTCTATGTCATATTTAGACGCTATTAGTTTCAAGTTGTGTGATACTTTGTGTTGGTAGGGTATCACTGCCGGACGGCGTGTCTTATCTCTTCTTCTTTCCTTGTGAATGGTCAGGCTCTCTGCAACATCGAACATTAAAGAACTGGAATACCCCGATTCATGTAGTTTTTGAACTTGTGCCTCAAAACTCTGCGTGGCTGTGTGCTCGCATGATTTCTGCAAGGCTGCTATGAAGCTGCTTTTTACAATTCCTCTCTTGATAATTTTCGAATTTAATTTTTTCATGAAATTTAATTTCTTTTTATTACCTTAAGGGCCTCAATGTGAGGCATTAGGGGAGTACATCAAATTCACAAAATTCACAAAAATTGGGGAAAACATTGAATGAGAACAATGAGAAAGCATCATTATACAGAGATTACTCAAACAACTTAACAAGCTCCTGCGTAAAATGGTTATGGTCACGTATCGTCACCAGGCTTGAGGGCATGCTATTCCATTCAGAAATGCATAGAGGGAGAGGTGAGTATTTGTAGGCGTTAGTTCTAGAGAAAATGGGTTCGACTTTACATGGATGATCTAGGCGAGAGGAAATATGATGAGCCGGGAAAATAAATGGTTTTGGTGACCATGGGTTGTAGTATAGTCTGTGCATAAAAGAGAGCCGTTCGATTTTTCTACGAGTGTCGAGTGTATGGAGAGATATGGACTGTTTTAGACAGGAAATGCTTTTTCGAGAATAATCACGAGTAATAAAACGAGTGGCGCGATTTTGTACAGCTTCGAGTTGGTCAATGAGATACAATTGATGAGGATTCCATATGATGGACGCGTATTCCAGTTTCGTCCGAACTAACGTAGTGTATGCTAAACGTTTGACATATGGGTCTGCGAGATGAAGATGTCGTCTTAAAAATCCTAATGTTCTATTTGCTTTAGAGCAGATGTAGTCGACGTGGCACTTCCATGATAAGTCTGCAGAAAGGAGCACTCCTAGATATTTAAATGTGGCAACACGTTCTAGTTCACAAGATGAAATAGAGTAAGTGTAAGTGACTTTATTTTTTGATCTGGAGAACGACATAATTTTAGATTTATCCAGATTAATCGTCATGAGCCAAGATTCACACCAGGTTGTTAATTTTTCTAGATCGTTTTGTAGAATTATGCAATCATTGATGGAAGAAATTTTGCGATAGAGCACAAGGTCGTCAGCATACAATCTCACGGTGGAAGAGAGGGAAGAAGCAATGTCGTTTATATAAATTAGGAAAAGAAGTGGGCCAAGAACTGAACCCTGAGGGACGCCGGAGATGACATTCAGTGGAGAGGAAGTGACATTTTCGACAATCACAGATTGAGTGCGATGAGACAGGAAGGCCCGAATCCACGAGACAAGGTTACTACTGACGTTTAGATGGAGGAGCTTAAGTATTAATCTGTTATGGGGAACACGATCAAAAGCTTTTGAGAAGTCTATGAATATTGCATCAGTTTGTTTTAAAGAGTGCATGTTGTTATGAAGATCGTGGGTGAGTTCGAATAATTGGGTAACACAAGACAGTTTTTTTGCGGAAGCCATGCTGATTAGAGAACAACAAATCGTTACTATCGAGATGTGACATTATGTTGCTAAAGACGATGTGCTCTAAAATTTTGCATGACACACTGGTCAGTGAGATGGGCCTGTAATTTTTTAGCTCATTCGGGTTACCTGATTTGAAGATGGGTACTACGTTAGCATTAAGCCAATCAGACGGTAATTGGGAGAAAGCTAGGGATTGCTCGAAAATAAGGAGCAGAAATTTGGCGGAAGTATATTTCGTTATTTTTAAGAGTCTGGAGTTAATTCCGTCACAGCCAGGTGAAGAGTTCACAGGGAGTCGATCAATAACATTCGAAATTCCGTCTATGGAGAGGTAAATATCCTGCATGACCGTCGGGCTTTCGAAGCTAGATAGGCAAGGCTCTGGAAAAGTTTCGCGTGTAAATATCTCACCGAAATACGCGTTAAAATTAGAAGCAATTACCGCGGATGATAATGGGCTATCTTGTGGATCTACGGTAGGAAGTTTGGCGCCCCTGGGTGTAGGATTAATTATAGACCAAAACTTTTTGGGATTTTCAGTTAGTACCTTTTTTAGATCAACATTAAAAAACTTATGTTTCGCTGACTCGATTACGTGTTTGCACTCTTTGGAAAACGCGTGAAAATGAAGCCAAATTTCATCAGTGTTTAACTTTACAGCTTTGCGGTATAAACGTTTTTTCTTATTTAAAATGCGCTTTATTTTCACTGAGAACCAGGGGGAGACGAGTCTGACGTAAGTATCTTTTTAGGAATAAACTGGTTCGCGGAGCTAAGCAGTGTCTCCTTGAAAATAGTCCAATTGACCTCGACTGAACGGTCATTGAAAGAGTTTTCGAAGTCTGCGAATGCCCGGAGGAGAGTGGAATTTAGATCCTCTATATTTGCCTTAGGGTAGTCCCAAATGATTTTCGAGGACTTCTCTTTGTCCGGTACCTTTAGTGAAAGATTGACGGCTATGAGGGCATGATCACTAATGGGCGATAGGAAATGTATGGAAGAGATATGTTCAGGGTGAGTAATAAAAAACAAGTATAATGTTGAATCGCCACGTGTTGGCTGAGCAATTTGTTGATGAAGTCCAAATGCAGAAAGCAGGTGCATAAATTGTAAACACTCTAAGGGGTTACTACAAGAAGGACCAACTGAACTGTCCGCCGAGTTAATACCGGGAAAGTTGAAATCTCCTGCTAGGATGATAATGTTGTCAGAATAAGTCAAAAACACTTCTTCCAAGCTGGTGCCAAGTTTATCAACAAAGTCTCTTCCACAGCTGGGGGGGGGCGATAACACACTCCCAGCACAAATTTTTGAAACGATATTTTAAATTCAACCCATAGAAGTTCAAGATCAGTAGTGACTGTCACAGCAGCAGACTCTAAACCTTTGATAGCAATCAAAACGCCTCCTCCTCTGCGATGAGTACGATCTTTACGGTATATAGAAAAATCTGAATCAAGAAGCAGTTCACTTGGAACATCACTATTCAGCCATGTCTCTGTGCCTAAAATAATGTGAGAATTGCACATGCGCACATGTTCAAGTAAAGTATCTTGTTTATTAAAAATGCTGCGAAAGTTTGTGAACAAAAATGAAAGTTGGTGTGCATTAGAGGCACGAGCAGTTGACCTTGCGGGAGGTAGTCAAGGGCGCGTGCCGCTGACATAGTGTTTTTCAATCACACTTTCGCTCTGAAAGTCGTAAACATACTCCTTATCGCCTACGTACAATTTGTCGTGCACAAGTCTGGTTCTCATCCTGTCCGCTCGGAACGTAGCACCGTGTTCCCAAAGCTTGCCACGTGCGAGGCGTATCTTCGGAGAATAGTCGTTTTCTATCCATACCTTAATGTTAAGGTTTTTTTAGCTTGGGAGCGTTTCTGAATATAGCCGTCTTGTCCCGGAAGTCCAAGAGCTTTATGATGATAGGTCGATGGAAATCCTGACGCTTCCGCCCTAAGCGGTGAATACGTTCAAAAACGCCAGGCGTCACGTTTAGATTATCTGATAGGAACATTCTGACGGTTGTTTCTAGCTGTTCAGGGGTTTCAGTGGATTGTTCCGCGATCCCTTTGATGATAATATTGTTTTGTCGTAGTCGGTTGTTAAGGTCGTCTACGGTTGCTGTTAATTCTTCAACAAGTTTTTGTTGTTCCGCGACAGGCCCAAGTTCGGCTTTCACAAATTCAAGGTCCGATGTCAGTGAGGGAATATCTTCGGTAGCCTTGGAGAGTTCAGTGACCTTACCCTCAAGCGAGTCTACTCTCTGCTGAATCTGCGAAACACCTGCCTCAATCCGGTTTAATCTCAAAGTGTTATCAGTTTGGTACTCGAGAGTTGATTTTGTCAGAAGATCAAGAGACTGCATGATAGCATCCAGTTTAGCAGACTCAGCAGTTACTGGTCCAGGATTAAGTTCCATATCACCACACTGCATTAAAATACACTCCAGGCAAAATAAGAGCAGAGAACTGGGTCGCGGACCAACATAGCGCGCAAGGCATATAAGAGGTTCGAAAAGTCGCGAACTCCTGTTGACCGCGTATGTCGTTGATTTACGCCGGCGACTGAAAAGACCTATACGGGCACGGTACACAGACAAATCTACACCCATGGCCTAAAATCAACAGCCAGCAAAAAAAAAAAATACAAAGGCAAATGACGGAAGGTATTACCTGAATAAAACAAGCGATGCGGTTAGCCCCAAAGATCAGACTGGCCGCAGATCCCGCCGAGCGCCGAACTTGACTGTCTTTTGTAGCAGGGTGTCCTGGGCACACGTGGGCACAGCCACCTATCAAAACGAAGCAGCACAGTGACTCTGCAGAGATGACAGTGCCGTCGCTGAACAGTCTCGAAGCATCCGTTAACAGCTTGTCATCGTAGTGGTGTCGAACTTGATAGTAGGCTGGCCAGGGAGCGATAGCAGAGCCCGTCAAGCGAGGATGCCGTGGAAACCAGCGGGAGCCTGAATAAAACAAGCGATGCGGTTAGCCCCAAAGATCAGACTGGCCGCAGATCCCGCCGAGCGCCGAACTTGACTGTCTTTTGTAGCAGGGTGTCCTGGGCACACGTGGGCAGAGGCACCAATCAAAACGAAGCAGCACAGTTACTCTGCAGAGATGACAGCGCCGTCGCTGAACAGTCTCGAAGCATCCGTTAACAGCTTGTCATCGTAGTGGTGTCGAACTTGATAGTAGGCTGGCCAGGGAGCGATAGCAGAGCCCGTCAAGCGAGGATGCCGTGGAAACCAGCGGGATCCTGAATAAAACAAGCGATGCGGTTAGCCCCAAAGATCAGACTGGCCGCAGATGGGCCGAATCAAATGGTAGAAGTGATTTTTGGACCGTGGTTTGTATGTCCAACATGTATGGTTGTCTTCAAAGGACAGCTGAAGATCCAGGAATTGAAGCTTGCTTTCATCTGGTAGCTCGTGGGTAAACCTTAGTCCCTGGGATTGAGTTAGGAACGTGGTGCAAATATTGTTTACCGTTGAGTCATTGTGTTCAGGTCGTTCATGCAGCAGGACAAGATAATCATCAATATATCTGAACACACGTGAAATCAGGTTTTATGGAAGCTTTTGGGATATGGTCTTATCACATTGAGCTAAGAAGATGTTACACAGAACTGGTGCTACGCATGAGCCAATGCATATTGCATAGGCTCATGGGTAATGTGTTACCGCAAGAAGTAAGTGCCCTTTTCAAATATGCAAGACCATCAATGCAACATAACAAGAGGATGTGCAAGATCCTAAGGTATGAAATGTGGCGACAAGTGCGGTTTTACAGGTATTGCCTCAGCGTTCTTGCTGGGTGTGGAAACCCCAATGACAAAGGTGGCGGATCCAGATACAGGACCTTCTTGAATACGGCCAGACAGATGACTGAATTCCTGTGGGGTTCTTACGTTCCTCATATGAAGAGCCTACGCACACCTAAGACGCAGCCGAGGGGTGAGACTGTCACCCTGTTGGGCGGAAAACCTCTTCCAGAAAATATAAGCAAGGTGCTTGAAAAACGCCCTAAATTTTGCACAGAACAGAAACAGCAAGGAGTTTATATGTTGTCTAACATCCACGACATCGCTTCAAAAGCCAAAGAAAATGATAGACCGAGATGCGTAGCAGAGTGGACGTATTATTTAGAGCAGGCCCACCATGCGAAAGGAAATTGAACGTATCTCGTGTTGTTGACTATTTCCGAGAAAACAACTTAAACCTGCTGTTCTCAGACAAGGAAGGAGGCTTTGTTGTGGCACCTAGAGAAGTCTACCTTAATAAAGCTCAGTTGGCCATTGACAAGAGTTTTACCTGCTTGGAAGGGCTTAAACTTAAAGTGATAAAAGTAAAGGCTCTGCAACTTTGCAATAGATTGGACTTAACTCAACTCAGAAAACAGATTACCGCAGCAAAAGGTGTCCAATTGGAAATGTTTTTTACGGCAAAAACTCATAAGGAAAGTTGCCCATTTCGAGTAGTAGTAACAGAAAAAGGGTCATGGCAGGGAGCTATGTCGAGATTTCTTCTAGACCACCTGAAAAACCTTGAATTGAACGATCATTTTTTGATTCCTAACTCACAGACATTGATAGAACACCTTCAACAAGATGGCACGACAGTGAAGTATGGGTTTTCGCTTGACGTGGAAGACTTATTTTACTCAGTCCCACACAAAGAAATGTTTGCGGCCACCAGTGCATGCATCGAGAACCATGGAACTGTGTCCTTCCAAAATCAGTGCGGTATCTCAGTGGAGTCATTCATGGAGCTTCTGAAGTTCTACCTTACCTCCACTCTAGTGACGTTCAGCAAACAACGCATATATCCAGAAAAAAGGAATATGCATAGGCTCATGCGTAGCACCAGTTCTGTGTAACATCTTCTTAGCTCAATGTGACAAGACCATATCCCAAAAGCTTCCAGCAAACCTGATTTCACGTGTGTTCAGATATGTTGATGATTATCTTGTCCTGCTGCATGAACGACCTGAACAAAATGACTCAATGGTAAACAATATTTGCACCATGTTCCTAACTCAATCTCAGGGACTAAGGTTTACCCACGAGCTACCAGATGAAAGCAATCTTCAATTCCTGGATCTTCAGCTGTCCTTTGAAGGCAACCATACATGTTGGACATACAAACCACGGACCAAAAAATCACTTCTACCATTTGATTCGGCCCATTCGAAAATAACCAAGAGAGGAATTGTAAAAAGCAGCTTCATAGCAGCCTTGCAAAAATCATGCGAGCACACAGCCAAGCAAAGTTTTGAGGCACAAGTTCAAAAACTACATGAATCGGGGTATTCCAGTTCTTTAATGTTCGATGTTGCAGAGAGCCTGACCATTCACAAGGAAAGAAGAAGAAGAGATAAGACACGCCGTCCGGCAGTGATACCCTACCAACACAAAGTATCACACAACTTGAAACTAATAGCGTCTAAATATGACATAGAGGTCGTAACATCAGCTCCTGATAAACTTAAAAAAACTGTGTCCAAAATTCAACTCCCAGAACGAAAGACAAGAACACTGCTCAGTCCAGCACGCACATAAGTATATCAACTGCAACGTCAACATCGTTTACGAAATTGCGTGCACGTGTGGAAGAGTGTACGTCGGTCAATCTGGGCGCTGCGTAAATGTAAGACTACGAGTGCATGATCTTTCCCTACATGCTTCAACGTCAGGACACTTGGCCATACATGTCAGAGACCATAAATGCACTCCTCTGTTCAATCAAACGAAAGTACTCAAACGCTTTCGAAGCAAGAGAGCCAGAGAAATTTTTGAGGCAAAAACTATAATAGAGAAAGGAGACACGTGCTTGAGCACACCATCAATTTCACTGTCCGAGACAGAGATAGGATACCTCAAACTTTTTTCTTAATCTGGATACTTTTCCTTCTTTTTATTTTTCTATCCGTCTTTTTTTCAATTTAATTTAGTTAATTTTTTACCAAATAATTTTTAAACATTTTACGTGCGAATAGAATTGGCATTTTAATTTAGTAAATCTCTCATTTTCCTCTTTCTTTTATCATTCATTAAACAATCAGTTGTTAGTAAGCGCTTGTCCTGTTCTTTCTGTGTTCTGTCCTTGTCCTTTGCGCTTTTGTATTTAAGATGTTTAACCAACTTGCCCAACAGTTAATTTTAATTCTGTAAATGATACCTGGAAGGAACTGCTCTGCAGGATGGTGGGCGCTCATTCCATGTGAAACGTCTCAGACGTTGCGCTCGACCCCTTCCGATTTCTAAAAAAAATTCATATCCTTTTGCCAAAATGTCCCGTAGCCATGCCCTGAAATATTTCCGGTGAAAAAAAATTGATGACGTGAGCGTGGTTTTAACTTTTGAAAACAGCGTGAAACTAGGCATCACTCAATAATTCATGAAAAATCAGCTTTTTAGTGAGACACCCAACATTATTTTTTCTTAAATTTGCACGGCCTTTGACTTACAATGTGGTTGGGCTTGTAACGTTTTGTTTATTATAATTATTAAAAAGAAACTCAAAATCGTTGAACATTTTAGCATTATTGGTATTTTATCAAAATATATTTAATTACTCCCGGGACCTAATAAAACTTTTTACCGGCTGCCCTGCATGTATATAATCTATAAAAAATGTTTGAAACCGCTCAATTAAATATCTCACAGTAAAAAAATATCCTAAAGTTGCCAAAAAGTGCGTTTTGACGCATAAACAGTCGTTTATTTCACCCTGAGGTGTTCCAAGTAAAAATACAAAATATGGTAGGTTTGGAAGAACAACCGATAATATTTTGATACTGAAAGTTTAATCAAATTAATTTTTGTTTAAAGCGAGAAAATAATTTTTGAAGTTGAACTCTCGCATCACAATCTGGCGTCGCTTCTTAACGCCTTTTCGCCGCACAGCACGCCACATGCGACGATAGCTGACACGATTAGGTCCAAAGAAAGAACGGAGTTTTCTGCCACTTCCCCTTGTCCGTCTTTCCGGCTTCAAGGGAAGAAACGGCGGGTATCATGTAATAATCGGAGGTGCCGCCAGCGTGTAGCAATAGCAGGCCCGTTGTGCCCTTTGTACCCGAGGGCGGCTCGAAACGCGATGCCTAAACGACTGGCGGCATCAAGTGACCAGGACTTCTCCATGCCATGCCAAAGGTCCCACGGCCACCTCCCATTCTTAAAATAAAACTGATGGCTCTTCACCGTAACGTTTCTGGCGCCTCTCTAACATATTTTTTGACGAAAAACAAATTTCATTGGGTGTTGACGGTTTGAACTAGTAAAATAGAGTGGAACTACGAGTCATTCAATAATTGATGAAAAGTAAGATTTTTTTACTGAACACTGGAATACTTTTGCCTCAAAACCCTACGGTCTTTGAATTGCTATGTAATTAGGATCATGATCATGGAATTTGGTATGCTCTAAGTAGTTTTAAAATATAAGGAATATATGAGCATTTCAGCATATTTTTAGTTTTGTCACGAGCTATGGCTTTGCTGCATGCGACTGTGAATACTCTTATTGACAGCCCTGTAGGTATAATGTACACAAAAGAGGTTTCAGGCCGTACAACTAAATAATATGGCTCTTGCAGAAAAAAGAAACTAAATTTGTGCAAAATTGCGTTTTGCCATTTAAAGAACCGTCAGTTCTGCCTTGAGGTGGCCCAAAGAAAAATACGTAACACGGTGACTTCTACAAAAGAGTTTATTTCGCTTTCTTCTTGAAAGTTTAATTAAAGTAATTCTGTTCTAAAGAGGAAAAAAAACATTTTGAAGTTGAGCTTTCGCGCCGCTACCTGGCGTCGTTCCTTGCGCCTCTTCTCTGCACAGCACGCCACCGTCGAGCCCGGCAAAGCTTGCGACGGTGTCACGGTGTGCGCACGCAGGTAGAAAGCAGGACCTCGAGTTGTCGGGTACATCTTGGTGGGAAGAGGCTTTTTTTTACTCTTGTTGCTTTATGGCTTTTCCCATTTTGACCGTTTTGCGCGGCTGTGTCCTCCTGTGGACTTACCCTGTCTTGATACCAGCAAATGCATAGCGCTGCCAGGTAAGAGCATCCACTAGTAAGCTAGCTGTTTCTTACGTACACATCGCAATCACTCCCTCTTCTCGACGTCAGGACAGATGTAGACAGCAACGCAAAAGCCCCGTGAACGGGCAATCTTATACGACGAGGCGATGTGGTGTTAACGAATGCGCGCAGTTGGAGGCTCACGCCTCGTTTGTGTTTAAATCGGCTTTGAAACAGCAAATTCTTGCGTCGTTGAATAGTTCCGCTTTTCACCGCAGTATGCACGACAGCTAGATTTCGCGGCGATATTATCGCGTTTCCCTTTTAGGAGAAGTCCACGTCAACTGAAGCCGCCCGTACTAGGCATCGCGTTTCGAGCCGCCCTCGGGTACAAAGGGCACAACGGGCCTGCTATTGCTACACGCTGTCGGCACCTCCGATTATTACACGATACCCGCCGTTTCTTCCCTGCAGCCGGAAAGAAGGACAAGGGAAGCGGCAGAAAACTCCGTTCTTTCTTTGGACCTAATCGTGTCAGCTATCGTCGCAGGTGGCGTGCTCTGCGGCGAAGAGGCGTTGAGAAGCGACGCCGGATTGTGATGCGAGAGTGCAACTTCAAAAATTATTTTCTCGCTTTAAACAAAAATTAATTTGATTAAACTTTCAGAATCAAAAGATTATCGATTGTTCTTCCAAACCCACCATATTTTGTATTTTTACTTGGACCACCTCAGGGTGAAATAAACGACTGTTTATGCGTCAAAACGCACTTTTTGGCAAATTTAGGATTTTTGTTTACTGTGAGATATTTAATTGAGCGTTTTCAAACATTTTTTATAGATTACATACCTGCAGGGCAGCCGGTAAAAAGTTTTATTAAGTCCCGGGAGCAGTTACATATTTTTTGATAAAATAACAAAAATGCTAAAATTTTCAAAGATTTTGAGTTTTTTTTTAATATTTTAATTAAACAAAACGTTACAAGCCCAACCATATTGTAAGTCGAAAGCCATGCAAATTTAAGAAAAAAATATTGTTGGGTGTTTTACTAAAAAGCTGATTTTTCATTCATTATTGACTGATGCCTAGTTTCACGTTGTTTTCAAAAGTTAAAACCACGCTCACGTCATCAAATCATTTTTTTTCACCAAAACAATTTCAGGGCATGGCTACGGACATTGCGGCAAAAGGCCATGAATTTCTTTTAGAAATCGGAAGGGGTCGAGCGCAACGTCTGGGACGTTTGACATGGAATGACCTGGGACAATTGTAATAAGACGTCAAATGTTTCTCTGGTGCTGTTCCCAACAGATCACCGGTTGGAGTTTAGGTTCCGAGTAAGGTTCTTTAGTTCGCTACTGCGAAGTCTGGTGAACGTAATTAGTTCTTAGTTTATGTTATTACTATCCATTTGAGGCACGAGAGATGGGCATCGTACGCCAATTTGCCAAAAGATCATAAAGAGAACGAAAGAGCGCCATCTTTGTTCAGCTCCATTTTCGGCTCATTTTTCGGCGGACGTATTTATAAACAAGAAGCGCTTGAACCGTGCCTTAAATTTGCCTTTGACACTTTTCACATTTCGCTGAGCAGGACTAGAGCTTGAGATAAGACTGAATTCAGCTTTCCTTCCTTCCCATTTTTATTTCCTTTTGTTGGTCAGACATGGCTAAGAATAATGGTTCTTTTTTCAACGGCAGGAAAGAAAATATAGCTCCCTTTGGCCAGCAGGAAGTGTCGTCTTTGTATGTACCTATTAATTAGGTTCGGCGTTTTAATATTTACAAAAAAAATGCCCCGCCTGATTAACCCCCTTCGCGTTTTTCTTTAAAGATTTATTTGCAAGGGTCCGGATTAATACGGACCGCATGGCTAGTTTCGTTTCTGTCTTTCTCTGTCGTTTGGTAGGCAAATATATTTATGCTACATACATCAGTTTAGTAATTTGTATGTTTGTGTTCATTGCTGTACCTTGCGGTTTGTAAATAATTCAGTGCAATCATTTCTATGTTACCATGTTCAAGAAAAATTAAAAAACATATAAATATCACATGAAAAAAAAAATGCTTCCGTGTCTTCATGCATGAAAACATGATGTATGAAAAAGGATAAAAAGAAAAAAAAAGTGGAGAAAGGGAAGCAGACAGGCGCACACCACCGGGGCCGCCGGTTTGCCGCAGAACACTAACCAGGTGGTGCAAGCCAAAGCCCGATTAAAAGTAGCCAGCCGTATTAGTCTATCCACCCTTTTTTGCATTCATCAGAATACTTGCGCCCTAGGGGCAAGCATGGCGCATACATTAGGTACCTCTCGAAAACCCTTTCTTTTTCCGTCCACCTTCAACCGTGGCGCGCCCTCTCTTCTTTACTCTCCCCCATTCCTGGCCAATAGTGTGGGTTGGCGGCTTGTTCAAAGAATACCGCTACTTTTCCCAAGATAGAAGGGCTTTAGCTCTAGTGATTGTCCCCCGCTTCTCCTACTAATTGGGGACGGCCGAACTGCTTGAGATCATGGCTCGCAACATGTAATCTCCGAATGCAAACTACACTCTTCACTGTAATAATGTAGTGCTGCAGCCAGTATAGGATTGTACATTGTTAGAAAGTTTTTGATTACAGGTTGGCCTGTCCGGCTTCAGGGCGCCGCCATCTTGCTCGGTTGGGGTGCGCTTCGACGCTTCATCATTCGATTACGAAGCCTTGCTAAGTTGTCGTAATCGCATTATGACGCCTCAAGCGCACCCCAACTAAGCAAGATGGCGGCCTCCTGAGGCCGAACTTGCAGACGTGTTTAGAAGCAAACGGAAGCGTTGAGCGTTTCCGTTAGACTTACGCCACGCTCCGCATGCGCGTCGTCGCCAAGATCCAAACCAGGGTGTAAGATAGACAGGTGGGAAACAAGAGCCAAATGTGCGACGGATTGTGCCCCCCTCGGTTTTCTCTTTTTCTGTGGCGCCATCTATGTGCAGCACCGAGAACTCTCACTCCGGGTGGGCGACCGGTGGCGACCGGCTAAACTGACGGATCTGGTTTCTCGTGGATTTTCAATGGAGGACTGCCGTGCTCTCAGTTTATTTTGCGCACTCTCCCATAGAGTTCCATGCAAATCCGATTCCAAATTTTTACTCTCGCCGCGGCGCCATCTGTCGCAAATCGGGGGTACCCGCAAGCAGACGAGTACACAATCCGGTCACGGCGCTGCGGTAGGCTTCTATGGGCCGTTTCCCCACCTGTCTATCTTACACCCTGCTCCAAGCCAAGACCGCAATTTCGGGCTCCGCGCAAGGGCAGCGTGGAACACGCAACGCTAACGCAAACACACAGACCTTGTGTTCGCTCGTAAACAAAGGGTTTTTCATTTTAAGGCAGCAGTGGACGTTAGTATTTTAGATTACCTTGCACGATTATTTGATGAGTTTCAATTGCTCTGTCAATCAATTGCTAATACCGATGTTTAGTGGGATTTGTTTGCTGATGTCACAGCTAACCCACTGCCTTAATTGATTTGTGCCTGAATGTTTCAAAACGAAAAGAAAGAACCCTTGGATTACTAGGGAAATTATACATAGCAAAACAAAACTAAAGCGCCGTCGGAATGCGAACGCGCTTAAAATGATGCTGAACCGAAATTTGGGCGAAGCATTTCACGTTCTCGGTGACATTGGGCCAAGCCATCATAGCCCTTCCCCGGGCTTCTGCGGCCAAGCCTCGCGCAACCGACCTGAAATCGGCGCCCAAATCTGCGTTGACTCAGCAGCAGTTCCAGAGTGAGTGGGAGTGAAGGTCGTGTATGCGCACTGTGCCTGGTTCTGGGCCCTGGCTCTTACCTACTCTTTTACAGGGCTAAATGCCTTCGATGCTGCCCACTTTCCAGGCCTTATCACTGGCGACTGCGCCTGCAACATCTGCTCACACTCGTTTCTAGTCGATATCTCAGCCACAAGAAAAAAAAACCTGTGCGCTTGCTTACCTAAGTTTTCGTTAAAATAGTCGCGAAAGGTTTTCATACCTGAATTGCAGGGAAAAAAACTGACACAGAATATTCACTGTTACCGTCGCAATCGTTCTTATTTTTGTTACTTAAAGGGCAACTCCGGTCACTATCTGCGAATTTGGAATTACGACTGTTTTCATCACGGTCAGTGTTCCTGAATAAGAGTTATCAATTTTTCTCTCGATACTGCATGTAGTTTTATAAACACCACGGTTCAAAGTTTGGTTTCTGACGTCCAAAATCTAAACTATCTGCTAGAGAGCGATGGCAAAACTGATCAGCTGTATGGCGGCGACGTGAATTCAAGGTGGTGTTGCGGTACCCGTACAACCTGCGGAATCAACCACAGCACCACTCCGACCTGACGTCTCGGTGGTGCTGCGGCACGCGTCGCCCAGTGTTGCTTGACTGGAAGCTAACCCGCTTGCCACCTGCTAAAGAGCAGCTGGCGGCATCTTTAAAATCGTTTTTAGTGGAGTACGCGGCTCCACTTTGACGTAATATTTCGGCTGTGATAATATTTTGTGCCACTAAAGTGACACCAGTCATTTAGTTTTGGTTTCGTTTTCGACCGGAGTGGCCCTTTAAAGGGATGCTGAAACAATATTTTGGTTTTAGAAAACAACGCGGAAGCGCTAGGCAGGGCGCTACAAACCCGAAAGCATCACACGCAAAGCGATATCTACAACGGATGGTCGTATTTTTGTGAAAGAAGAGCGCGCTTCAACAAGACCAAAAAATTCCGTGACGTCGCGATTCTCCTTTCCTCCCCTTCTCGCTTTGACTCTGCCAAGACGAGAAGAGAGGAGGAATCAAGACCGTTTCCCCTCCTCCTCAACAATTCTGCAGGAAACGCGAAGTCGCGATTCTCCGCTCAATCGCATCCCAAATTTACAAAAATACGGCCATCCGTTCGAGATATCGCTTTATGAGTGGGGTTTCGGGGTTTGTGGCGTTCCGTTGAACAATCCTGCTACCTTATTTTGTGAAATCCAAATTTCGGTTTAGCAGCCCTCTAAAGTCTAACTATAAATAAGTAAAGTGGCAACAACAAACATGTACACAAGATGCGCAGATCGAGGGCTAACGTAAAACTGGGAGGATTAATAACATAGCAAGAAGCCGCAAATCACAAGAAACACTCCATCATACAACTTTGTACGCGTGGTGTGTCTCGCTGTCCGCCATCACCCCTGCAGCGGTGATGGCGGACCACCAGAAGTGTGAACTCTGTTGACTAGACAAAAAGAGAAAATAAATCCGATGGCATTAACTTATCGTTGACATGTACCAGAGTTATAGTTCACAAACTCGCTTAGTGAGAGTGCGGCCGGAATGCCGGAGAGAACCGTTGAATCCGAAACTATGCCGTCTTTATCGGCTTATCTGAAATGCGTGGAGTGGGCGTGCGGTAGAGTCAGCGGATGTGCTGTCAGGGAGAGCGAAATGAAGAAATCCTTATTTCTGCGAATTTTTCTGATTCAGGCAGCACAAAAGGTTTCGTAATCTCCGGTTCTAGTCACGTGGGATGGTTGCACCCTTCCGACTTCGCTTCGGAAAACGGAGCGCCGAAGCGGCGACCGACCAGCGTCGCCGCGCTATCTAGCATCGCCCGATGGAACTGATAGGTGCCGTCTGCGCATGCGCGCGTGCCGTTCGCGGTGAACTCCGTCTTTCTTGTTTGATCCTCGCATTATCGGCGTCTCGAGTTGCCAAAATGCTGTTCCGATAAACACCGGCAGGTGTTTATTGGATGGGCAAATGGAAGAGAGGCGTGAGTCATGTCGATGAGCACTGCCCCTTTTGTGCTATCAGGCGGCATTATTACGAAGAGCGTTGCGCCGCTCGAGCCACCGATAATGTGTGGGTTGGAAGAAGAAAACGGAGGCCCCCGCGAAAGACACGTTTGCATGTGCAGATTAGCCAATCAGTTCCAGCCGGCGCTGCTAGATAGCGCCGCGATGCAGTTCGGTCGCCGCTCCGGCGCTCAGTTTTACTTTGACCGTTGACGGGACCTGTACACCCGCCGGCGATATAAAGATGAATGCCAGACCGTCGACCGTTCCGTGGTGTCAGCATAGAGAAATATAGTACTACGTAAAGAGCGGACACTTCCATAGGCCCCAGCGGCCCAATTCAGCGTCAGCGAGCGCACCCAGTGGCCAGTACAGTCCCTAGTTGAGTGTTGAATGGATGGATACACGCAGTAACCGCTGGCCAGATGAATGAATGGATTCAAGGCGAATTCTGACGGTATTTTTGTATCGGGCAGTAGCATGCGCCCTCTAGTTTAACGAGTCAATGTTAAGCCCGGTTCACACAGTTGCGTTTGACTGCGTTTGACTGCATTGCGGCAGCGAGACACCAGGACATCCCTGCTGCTTATATCGCGTGCCAAGAAGATTCCTTGAATTGAATTCCTCGCTTCATACGAAGCACAGATGTGCGGGTGACTCGCCTCGAGTTCTCGCCGCAACGCAGTCAAACGCACTCTAAACGCAAGTGTCTGAACTGGCCTTTATTGTAACTAGCATGTTTTTTGTTTAAAATAGAATTGTTTTATAAGCATACCTTAATTGTACTTCAGAAGAAAAGTCATCCAGCGCTACATATAATTCAAACTGATCGCACACCGAAAAAGATATTTTCACATTTGTGCTAACTCTCTTGAAGGGACGACACCAGGGATTGACACACAAAAGTATTTATTTTTGTAACTATGACAAGCAAAACAAACATCAACTCTGAAGGCAAGGAGTGATGTATGTTATTCATACATTACAAAAATAAGAATACACATACAAAATATATGAATAACTCGTCAACAGTTGTACACTGGAAAAAAGTACTGTATTACAGCGATACTTACAGCGGCAAATGCTATATGATGGAGGGCATATAAAAAAATTACCGTCCAATTTCCATGAAAGGCGCTTGCACACATGACCATGTGCTGAAAGGCGCTTGCACATGTGACTGGCCCAGTGGCTTCTAAATTCAGGGACCGAATGCAAATGTCCGTCAACAAAGAAACTACAGTCACAATACATCTTACATATACCGTATACCATGACGGCAACGGAAGAATGACTAGAAACCCGCACAAGACAACAAGCCGCGGAACCAACACAACCCACACAACGAGGCAAGAGACACAGACCGAACTGCTGAAGTATCCGCCCACCGTCGACTCGACGACTCCGAAGCCAACCGTCGTGCCGCAGCCATAGCCACAGCCGTTGAAGTCGTTTTTCAAAGTTTTCAAAGTTCGTAATAACTTTAAAAGTTTACTCTATACAATGAAGTTATTTATTAATATCATATATCTGACAAAAGTTCAAAAGAAGTGGCACTGTTGCGCCTACTAACGGCCAGTAGAGTCCTAACTCCTGGGCCGCGAAACGGCTTGAGTCGCCACTCTTTACGTAGTACTATATTTCTCTGTGATGTCAGCGCCATGACGCGGCTGCCGTGGCGGCTCGCTTTCTTATCGCGAGCTTTGCGGAGATTAAGCGCCCAGATCGAGCGCTGTTCTCAGCTCTGCTGCTACTCCTTGCTGAAAGCGTGAAAGTGGGTTTCGATTTCGGCATCACTCTTTGCGTACGCCGTGTCCACGTCATTGACGGCAAATGATTTGCACATTGCACGTGAATTAGAGCGGACGTTGTTCGGCGCGATTCATCAGTGACTCAACCGCCTTTTTCACTCATGTAGAACTCTAATAACTGCGAACGCTAATAACTGTTCTTCTTTTTAAGAAGCGGAAAGAGTAAGTTACTTTTTGGTTTGTTCCGCACCCTTACGGTTCAGCACATATCACAACAAAAAAACTACTAAATCACATTGTCTACCGAGAGCGTATGAAAGGCTCCTTCCCCAATATTCGCGCTTTCTGTGGGGAGTAGCAGCGGAGTTGAGAACAGCGCTCGATCCAAGCGCTTAATCTCGGCGAAGCGCGCTTCAAGGAAGCGAGCTGCCACGGCAGCCGCGTCATGCGCTGATAGCACGAACCGGTCGACGGTCCGGCGTTCACCTTCATATCGCCGGCGGGTGTGCAAGGGTTGAGCTCATGCTAGAAGACTGGTCGATTGAAAATAGGGAATGGGACTTAAAAAAGCCCTGACACATCAAAATCTTTTTTTTTTGTTATCTTAAACGATTGAAAACGATGCCAGGACATTACCCTCAAAATTCGGAACTTGGAAATTCAGTATTTGTAAATTAAAAAAAAAAAAAAACAATTTCGAAATGGCGAATTTGAAGTTCCCGCGCGATCCGCGCCAGTGCGGTGAGTCGAATTTTGCGGTCTCCTGCGACTCGACTTTCTTTCGGACCTCCGCTCCACGCTATGAAGCAAAGCGCCGTTGCCACCCACCGCGACCCGAAGCGAGGAGGAGGTGAGCAGGCACGATAGAAGGGAGCCAGCGCGGGAAAAAACCGGTTTCTTCCTCGACTCGCCGATATGCTCTGCTCGAGCGCCGCCAAGTTTTCCGAGGGGGGATACAAATCCAGGAAGCGACACCACACCGAACTCTGATTTTTGGTATTTCAAAAAGAGGGGCCGTAGTGCGTTCGCAATTGCGTTAGGAAACATGTTTTACGATTTCCGTTATTAAACGTTATAGAAATGTCACCTACAAAGCTTCTAAATTTCCTGATTTGTGACGTCACCGATCAAAAGAAGGGAGGAGGCGAGAAACGGGAGAATCAAACGCCAAAAATAAAAAAGCGCGCGCGCGTAAAAAATTTGTTTTTCGCGATGCGGGTTTTTTTTTTTGCGTGTCTATGACTACAACTTGCATCGTTTTAGACAATAAGAAAATACGACCTTTGGGGCGTCAGTGCTCTTTAAAGGAATGCTGAACCGAAATTCGGAGCTCACAAAACAAGGTCGGAGAGACCAGGCGGGACGCCGCAAAACCCAGACGCATCACTCATACAGATAATATCTGTAACAAACGACCGTTTTTTTTTTGTTTTTGTTTTTTTTTTTGGGGGGGGGGGAAGTAAGTGCCCGATTGAACCGGGCTGACGAGGCCAACACGGCCGACAAGGCCATGAGACTTCGCGATTCTGATTCCCTCTGCTCCTCGCTTCGTCCCCTCGAGTAGGTGGACCGAAGCGAGGAGAGAAAGCGAGGCCGCTTTCCCTCCTTTTCAATTGTTCCAAAAGAATCGTGATGTCGCATTCCTCGCTTGATCGCGTCCTTCTTTTCCAAAAATACGGCCATCCGTTTGAGATATCGATGTATTATTGATGTTTTGGAGTTCGTAGCGTCCTGTTAAACGCTTCTGTGACTTTATTTTACGAAAGTCAAATTTCGGTTACAAATCCCTTTAAACCAAATGACGAATAGAAAGGTGGCACTTGAAACCCCGAGTCCCGAACTAAAAAGACTTGTTAAAGATTTAAAGAAACAATTTTACAATATCACTGCTGGAAGATTGCCAAGATTATTCCTCTACACAAAGGAGAATGGGCTTTTTCTGTGGATAATTATCGGCCTATATCTCTCATTAGTAGATGCTCAAAACGTTTTGAACACATTGTTTCCAAACATCTTTTAACGTTCATAAAGAATCCCGATATTTTGTATCCATATCAACACGGATTCCGTAAATCTTTTTTTACAACAGCTCAACTTATTGAAACAGTACATGATCGTTCCTAAACCATAAATAATCGTGGTCAAATGGACATAATATTCTTACACTTAGCAAGAACTTTCCATAATATGCCTCATCCTAAACTATTGCTCAAAATTGTTGCTTCAGTAATACCATAAGGTAGTGTGCTAGATCCACTTTTTTTTTTGTTGATAGACGACATTCGCTGTGATATATCGGTCCCAATGAAGTTGTTTGCTGATGATTGTGTGTTGTATAACAAACTTGAAACTGTTCAAAATCAAATTAATCTAAACGATAATCTGCTCAAAATCAAGCTCTGGTGCGACGCATGGCAATGGTGTTTAACCCTCGAAAATCGGTCTTTATTTCAATAACGAGAACAAAAGCAATTCTTAAGTTATAATCATTTCATGGGTCATGTTAAACTAGTCCGTGTAGACAAAAATAGGTATTTAGCATTAACGTTCACGGGTGATTTACGATTTAAAACTCACGTCAAAAATGTATCCACGAAAGCGGACCAGGCGCTCTGGTATCTTAGAAAAAATCTCGCAAGTGCTTCGTCTGAAATAAAAAAAACTGGCTTACAAAACTTTGATGAGACATGTTCTCGAATATGCAAAAAAAAGTGTAGAATCTATATACAGTAACAAATTCGTCAAAACTCGATAAAGTACAACGGCTTGCATCCAGGTTCCTTTTTTACAAATATCGTTCCCATTCACACACTGAACTTTGTAGACTTGCAAAACACCCTCTCTTTAGTTAAAAACAAAGTGTGATTGTAAAAAATAAATTGTCCTATTCTTTTATGATTTAGTTCAAATCGTCAAGAAGAATTGCATGAATTCGCATCTTGGTGAATGTACGCGACACCGTCATAGCGTGTTCGTAAAAGAACCAGCCGTTGAAAATGATTGTTTTAAATTTAGATCATTTCCAGGGGCAATTATGGAATGAAAAAACTTCCTATTGAAACCGTAATTTTAACAAATGTTTGCAATTTGTGAAACATATAAAAAAACGTAGCATTTGACAATATCCCATGAATTTGATTTCATATCTATATGTATGTATTCGATGTGGTAACTGGACAAAAGCTCACCGGACAAAAGCTCACCCGTTTTTTCACACACACAAACAAAAGCTCACCTCCTTTTTTTTTTTTTGCTTCTCGGGCGGAACACGGGCTGGGATAAAGTGCGGACGCGATGGACATTGCATCATTTTTAGGAGAACTGGTACCTCATGCCATGCAAAGGTGTCGACAGATAAGCCATAACAGGCACAGAAGCAACGATTTGGGACCAAAATCTAGGTCACTAAAACTTATGGCGAATTCCACGGGGCGTTTTGGAGCGTGCAGGGATCAGTTGACCAGATCCGGAATGGAGCACACGGTCCGAACGGGGTCGCGCCGCCTACGGATCTCCAGTGGAACATGACCACTGCTCCGGGATCGGCGGATGCCTTCCCGTCATTCACCTGCCCAGGAATTCTCTTTCAGCGGCCGCCGCGGTCGTTTCGAAGATGTTTTCGCAATCGCGGTGCTAACACGTGTTCGACGCACGAGCGGCAGGAATGGCTCAGGAGCTTCTAGCAAAGATTGACGGAATGCCCGTAGCGCGGCAAAACCTTCTCTTCTTTTTCCTGGAAAACGAACCGGCTGTCGAGCCAAGGGGTAAGCAAGCGGCCATTACGAATTCTTCTGAGGCGAGATGGGCGAGATCAGGCGAGATGCCCCGCGAGAAAGGAAGTCACGTGTGTGCGCCGAAGACTGGCCCGGCTGGCTTCCGGTTGAATCCCTTGTTGGGATTCAACCGGGAGTCACGTGTCGCCCTTGTTTTTTGCAAGTTATTTAGAACCCTTTTGTTTGCGACTTATTCAGAACGAAATAATTAATGATTTTAGAATTCAGTCAAGCGAGGTGAAAGTTATGGTGTACGCGGGCGACGCTGCTGTTTTTTTGTGCTGATCGAGGTCGCGTGCACGAGGTGGTCACTGTTGAATCTTCCTTTCGCAAAAAATCGGGTAGTTTGATTAACTGAGGTAAATGTGCTAGTTTTGGCATGGTAACTGGGACGCGAGGGCTTAGCACGATTGCCCCGCGTGCAGAATCCCCGTCACAAAAGTCCCGCGTCATTAACCCTACGTTTCAAAAACCCCACGTTCAATTACCTTGTCCCTTATTCCCCCCGTGCCAAAAGCCCCATCCACACTGCCCCCGTCCCACCCTCTTCGCGCTTCAACCAGCATTGTTCGATGTCTTTACTTAATCCGTAGAAGGTCTACAAAGGCTCTTTTAATGAAAGAAACTTGAACTGCAGAAAAACCTAGAATGATGTACTACAAGTGGCTAGTTGCATAAATCTGCATAACCAGTGATGCACCCTGCTGTTATAGGGGTATACTCAGACGTATAATTATAGACTTCATCCACCTAGCTGGATGCAAATATTTTTAGAACGACGTAAGAATGGAAGTGGTGTTTGGTGCTGTATCTGTAATAAGTACGGCGCCATGATCTGCGGGTTAACAGTTTTGACAGAACCGTCACCACAAGATGTGAATATGTTGAGCGTACGCATGAAAAAGGGGAAGCTTTATCCATTTATTCCTTACTGGAGTCCGGGTATGGCATGATCGTTACACAGCTTGTGTGCACACATCCTGTCGCTTAGTTAAAAGCAGAATGCTCCGCCGTCGCGCTGAGGACCCGGCCACCTGACACGGGGCATTCGCGTCACGGGCTTTTGAAACTGGGGCATTTTGAAAGCGGGGGAAAAAGGCCGGGGCGTTTGCCGCGGGGCATTTGATACGGGGTTTTGACATCGGGTGCTTTCGTGCACCACCCGGAACGCGACGCCTAGTGTTTTTTTTTTTTAACATTCACTGGACGGTTTTGTTAGTCAAGTATATTGGTGTGCCGCTCGAATATTATCGAGACAGCACGCGGTATTCGAATGAGGAGACGGAGAAGGTCCAGACAAAAGCGGAAAGTTGAAAGGGTCGTGAACTCTCTATGTTTGCACGGGCTACAGTATGCAATATCTTTTTGATAGCGAAAGTGTGGTATCTGTTGCAAGCGCTGGCTATGTCGCGTCTCAACGAGCAAAAGATACACAAAGTATTTGCGGTTTTCATTTGGGGATCAGTCTGGGAGTGCTCTTCCCGAACAAATCTGTTCCGTTCAGTGCGATGCGGTGGGTTATAACCCACCGCGTCGCACTGAACGGAACGCAAAAACCCATCATTTGGATGACGAAGAAAATAAACCGAGACACCATTTGTCGGATAAACAAGTGACAGTCTCACTTGTTTATCCGATAAATTGTGTCTTGGTTTATTTTTCTTCGTGATCAAAATGATGGGTTTTTGCACACAGTTATTCAAATGAGATTGCAAAATATTCTACCAGAGTTTGTGGTGTCGTCGAGTACAGAAGCGAGTGGCAGTGTCCGTGGTTACCTGCGAGAGGTTCTGTTTTCTTTAAGATGTTGAAGGTGCGCTTTTCTTTAGAATACATTAGTAACGTTACGCGAAAGAGGTTGTATAAAGATTTAGTTGACGTCTTATTGCCTGTACAACTTTACAGATCTCTGTATTCTCAGGGAACGGGCCAGGGTGTACTAAAAAAGTTAAAAAATGCCGATAATACAAGCGGTTAAATCGTTGTTCTTTGGACTACACAGCGGCACACTCCCTGTGAAGTCGTGCCTCGAGAGTAGGGGGATATTTGTTCCATGGACAACCAACTGCTTGGTCTGTAAAAGACCGGAGACAATAGAACATGTCTTCATCGAATGCTGGGACGAGGTTTCCTATTGGGGTATTCTCCAGCGCACACTAAAAAAGGACCTTCCTTTAACTCCCTATAGCATTCGGGTTTTGCCCATCGAAAATGAAGGTGGGATTCCGTACGGCATGATTATGGTACTCGGTCTTCACAGTATTTGGAAAACGAGAATGGCTGGGCGCCACACGGACGTCAATGTACGGTCAGTACGAGAAAACTTTATTGAGAGCGTGGTCATACATTCGAACAGTTCTTGCGGCACAACCCAAACCCCTGAGTGGTTGCCGCTTCTAAAAATCTGGTGTGCCTTAAACCATTTTAAATGTAATCGCGCTGGTCTAGCGGAGGATGTCGGTTTCTCTTTTAAGATTCTCATGTGTGTAATTAGCGCAGTTGTCAAAACAGGCTGTAAAGAAAAAAAAAAGAGCTGAAAAAAAACAGATTGGCAAAATGACAGCGCGTAAAAATGCTGAAAGAATATCGACGAATTTTTTCCGGCCGCTTTTGCTGTCCGTTTTTAGCTCTGCGCATGGCATCAGCACAGTGGATGCTACGTCGCGCACAAAGTGAGCATGCCGTCGGGCGAAGTTCATCAGTTATTTGTCCCATAATTCGCTCAATGGAGTTAAGCCTTTAGAATATAGTAGTGTTATGTGTGACCCTGCAGGTAACGACAAACACACTCAAAGGTTTCAGACACAGCGGAAATTTTATTTTCCAAAACCTGGATAAATAGGGAAAAAACGAACAAATAAAGGGAAGGGAAAACCCCAAGAAGACCTCTTTGCACAAAAGTACCGTATAAACTGGAATATAGGTAGAACGTGAATATAGGTTGACCCCTTAATTTACAACTTACAAAAAGCGAAAAACGTTTTTATGTCAAGAAAATGCAACCTTACCTTTGTAACAAAATTGACCAAGTATACGGAAGGACAAGAAAACACGGAACATTTATTTAATTGTTTCGCACTCAGAAAGACAGGAAGTACGCGAGCATTACTACTCAGATTCCTCATAACCTTCGTTTGACGACGTGCTCACTAACACAAGTGAAAGGGACGGTGCCGTCCCTTTGAATTGCGCCCTCGAGAGCTTGGAGGCACGAGCGACTTCGACGGCTTTCGTACGGATGCACTCCGACGTCGCAGGTAGCAATGTGGTGCGTAGATCCCGAATAAAATTTGCCACCTTTGTTTCCAATTCGGGGTACACCACAGTCATTCCAAGAAACTGAGTTTTCTTCGCCTTGCAGCACGCCGCCAGTTTTTGTCTCTGGCCTCGCCAGTAGCGTATGCTTTTCTCCGATTCACCAAACTCTCGCTGCGCTGCAAGATTCCAGTGGATCTCTGCATAGGCGATTGCCTTCTTCCTGAAGGCTACCGTGAACTGTCTTCTACTTCCGGTCATTATCGCTCCGGGAGCTGCAACGGTACATGTAACAAACCAAAGAGCACAAGTAAAAGTGAATCGTGACCATCGTGAGAAGCGGACAAGTGCTAGGCCATTGCAAAGAAAACCAAATTGTCAGCTTCAGATTATTTTTTGTTTTTCCGCTAATGACCATTATATAAGACGAGGGTCGAATTTTTCAGGTCCAATTTCAAAAATATATTCGACCTATATTCCGGTTTATACGGTACATTCCTACAGTTACCAGGACAATGACGGCCTCCGCGACATCCTCCTCCTCTCTTATCTTTGAACACTGTCAACCCGATCGAAAACGAACAAAACAACTTTTCTTTCCGGAAACTTGTAGACACTGAAGGACAGCGCTTTTCACAGCCTAAGAAACCGCCGAAGTTCGTGGTCCAAACCAAACCAAGGCTTATTAATAGCGTTTTCGTGACACAGTATGGCGAGCGATTCCTTTATCAAACGTTTGTGGTCATCTTTTCCTCTTTCTTCCACTGATGTCACACACCACAACGGTATACAATTCATATACAGTCGGAATATACAGGCTCGATAAGAAGTGATTGGAACGCGGGAGCGATGGCCCATCTGCTTTGCAGCGGGATCTAGCCGCGCTCGTGGGAACTGATAGGAGAGGGGGGAAAATGGCGGCCGGCGGAGCTATCGAATAGGCCTCATCGAGCCCTTTTCACTCTATCTTTTCGGTTTTTCTGGCGCTTCGTTTTGGCGTCGAAAGTTTCTACGAAGGATTGGAAGCCTCAAGGATCTCGCTGATAATCGATTCTTTAAAATCGGGTGAGAGAACTGTGATTCCTAGACCAATAATTACGACTACCAGTGATGGCGGCAGGCCATTCCAGCGGCCGCCAGTACTAGGCCTAACCGGAGGAGGCGAAGCATCGTCCACGGGGCCGGTACTCGACGACATGATGACCTCTAGTCAAGTCAACGGATCAATCGCGGCTTCCGTAAGCGGCGGCCCATCGATCATTACGGCGGAAACTTCGAGAATGGAGATAGAGGCCAGCGGTGGAGAAACCCGAGGAATACGCGAATCCTCGGTGTCAAAGAAGCGCAAAGGGGAAGACTTGACAAAGGAAGACGTCATTATCGAGTCCAACGAAGAGGACATGGAAAGAAGCGGCTGCAATGACGAATACGGCAGCAGCAACGAGGAGTGGCAAATTCCCAACTATCACAAGAAAAAGCATCAGCGCGGAAGCCGGCCCAGCCGGCGCCAGCAACGACAGGACGGACCAAGGTACACGGTCATTGTCAAGCCCACCGCGGCGGTGAATATCACCATTACGGAATCGTGGCTCTTGTGGAGCACCTTTCGAAAAATCCTAAGTTCGCCGTGCGAAAACGATCAGATCGGATACGCTGTCAGCAACGGAAACAACTCCATCGCAGTTACCGTGCGAACGGAACAACACGCTCAGGACCTCATGGCGCTCAAGGAGCTGCCCACTGAGGATCCCGACAAGAAGATAGAAGTGACGGTCTACAGGTCCACAACCGGCAGCCAACCGAGAGGAGTGATACACGGCGTTTCAGCCGGCGACGCGGCACGCGGCATTGTCGAGAACGCCATAGCGGACTACCACGACATCATCCACGCCAGACCCATAGGCAAGAACGGAACGTACTTAATCACATTTGAAGGTCAAGGCATCCCAAGGAGCCTCCGACTCTTCGGGAGGTACCATAACGTGTTTCCCTACAAGCCTACAGCAGTCGTCTGCCTACAGTGCCATGGACTAGGGCACAAGGCCACGGTCTGCACGCGCAAACAACGCTGCAAAACTTGCGGTGAGGTCCACCCCAACAACCAACCCTGCCAAGGCAAGTACTGCCCCAACTGCAAGAAAACTGGCCACACGGTTTTCGAAATCGAAGCGTGTCAAGCCAGGAACCGAGCGGACGACAAACTCCAGAAGAGAGCGGCGAACGGTAGACGCAACCATGGCGGCGGCCCGGTGGCCACCGCTGCAAAAAAAGGCGGGGCCTCCAACCAGCCTCCATATAACCCAGACGGCTTCCCCTCCCTCACACCGCAGAAGCAGCAACAGGAAGAACAGCGCAAGCCAAAACCGACTTACAGCCAGGCACTAGATTCGAAGGCAATGAACATGGACTCTGTCTCCCATTTAGGCACGCCCAGCGGCTGCAGCAGCAGACTGGCGACGGAACTAGCCCAACTTAGGGAGAGTAGCAGCAGAATACTGCAGAAGATTCAACGATTGGAGTTGGAGTACGAAAATCAACTCCGTCAGGAACAAGAGACCCGTCGAGCGCAAGCCAAGGCCACGGCCGAAGCTGACCGAAAACGCAAACAAGAAGCCGAGCAGCGACTCCGAATCGAGCAACAGAAGACCGACGAAGCACGTCGCCGGAGCCAACGCTGCCCCGTCACTTACGAACAAGTCCTGGAAAAAAAGAAGAAAGAAGCCGAAGTCGCAGCCACCAAGGCCAAATCAACAAACGGTGAAGCAGATGTGGCCGCACCACAGCAAGATCGACAACAGTACCCGCCGCAGAACGTGTCGCCGACGCAACCTAACCCGCGAGACTCAGGCAGCCTTCCCGGCACGACCCCAAGCGGCGATGATCTCCTACAACTCGTAGAGAACAGAATACAACAGTGGCAACAACAGCTCCAGCAACAACTTCAGCAACAGCAACAAGTCATGATGCAGCAGATGCAGCAACAACTACAGATTATGTTTACCCAGCATGGGATAGGGACGGCGGTCCCGGCCCAATAAACCAATTATGAGCCAACACCAAAGACGAAACAAGAACGAGAAGACGTTTACCGCCCTTCAATGGAATTGCCGGGGACTGCGCGGCAAAAAGTGCGAACTCAAGCTACGATTACACGAACGAAAGATTCCTGTAGACGCTATTATGCTTCAGGAAACCCACGAGGCCGATATCAAACTGACCGGCTACATCAAGTACGACCAACCGAGCGTGACGCTTACCGTTAAAGGCAAGACCAGAGTGCAACCGGAAGTCGCTATTTTGGTTCGCAAAGACCTACCCCAACAGCAAGTGGACACGCGAGAATGGTGCACCGACTCGCAAGAGGTAGTGGCCGTCCTGGTGGAGAGCGAGTGCGACGGTCCGATCCTGGTGGTGTCAGTGTACTACCGGCCTAGGACTTCGACAGCAAGGAAAACGAGAGCGGAGATTGACCACGGCTGGGTGGAGAAGCTGGTACGAGAGTACGGTAAGAAGAGGAAGCACGCGATTCTCGTCGGAGGGGACTTTAATGCCGAACACGAAGAATGGGGCTACGCGAAATCGTCAGCCAGAGGTGCCGAGCTGCTGCGCAGGGCCACCGATATGGGACTCGTCCTGATCAATGAACCGGGCACCAAGACGCGGACCGCGCCCAGTATCAACCAACAAGACACCACGCCTGATCTAACTTGGGCCGACCCTCATACTGCAAGGAAGACCGAATGGAGAGTTTTTGAGGACGCGTGGAGCAGCGACCACCACCCTATTGAGACGTGTATCGTCGGCAGGGCAAAGCGACACAGGAAGCATAGGACGGCAAAGACTACAGTGTGGGACGACTTTCGCACCATTCTCGAAGAATCCACGGGCACAAAATTAGATGACCTGACGAAATTGATTAAGGACGCGGCCAAGGCTGCAACAGTCGAGACCCTAATCGAAAAAGAAGCGCCCATCCCGGACACCAGATTACTTTCCCTATGGCGCAAGAGAACCAACCACCTGAGACGCTACCGTCGCACCCGCAAACGACGAGATATTCGCAAGGCCAACAGGTACGCAAAGGAGGCCCAGCGACACGCCAACAGGCTGTGCAGGGATGACTGGATCAAATCTTGCGAAGGGTTCAACGAACGGACGTCACTCAGACGCATGTGGGCTGTCTGTAACGCGATGCTGGGCAAGAGCAAGGGCGGCAACACAGCACCGAACATGGCCCTGGCGCAAGGCAAGGATATCACACAAACACTGGACGAGATCGGAGATGTCTTCTTCCCGCAGCCGGCCACCAGCCCAGACCCCAAAATTTATGAACCCGAAGAATCAAAAGCCGAAGAGTACGAAGCGGATTTTACTATGTGGGAAATGGAGGCAGCCATCGAGAAGGGCAACGAGCGGAGCGCGGCGGGCCCCGACGGGATTACCAACTCCATGCTCAAGAACCTCCCGGAGGTGGCCAAACGAAACCTGCTAAAATCGATCAACGACGCCTGGCACGAGGGAAACATACCGGACAAGTGGAAACTGTCCTGGGTGTGCCCCATACCCAAACCAGGGAAGAAGCCGGACTGCGCGAGCAACGTGCGCCCAATTTCGCTCACATCTGTTCTCAGCAAACTGATGGAGCGTATGGTGCTCGCGCGCATCGACTGGATAATTGAGCATACAAGAGAAGTGTTGCATCCCGCCCAGACGGGGTTCCGCAAGAACCTAGGTACGCAGGACAGCCTAGTCCTCATTCGCGAGTACTTAGTGAACCGGCCAACGCATTGCCACCGACAACTCCTGGTAGCAGTGGACATTAAAAAGCTTTCGACACCCTACCTCACGCGACGGTTATTGACACGGCCCGGAAACTAGGCGTGCGGGGCAGACCCCTGAACTTCATCAAGGCCTTCCTGAGCGGACGAAAATACCTGGTCAAGACCGGCAAGCACTGCAGCAGCGAAGAGAAGACGAATGAAATAGGCGTGCCACAAGGAGCAGTGCTTTCACCGGTGCTCTTCAACCTGGCGATGGCGCCGCTCCTATGGCGGCTCGCCGTCATTCCGGACTTGGCATTCACAGTCTACGCGGACGACATCACGGCGTGGACTATGGGGAGTAACAACGCGCCCCCTCCCGAGACAACGATCCAAAGGGCCCTTGACGTGGTGAGCGACTTCCTGAAGGAGGTCGGTCTACGCCCGTCACCCGAAAAGACACGATACTTAGCCTTTGGCAAGGGCTGGGAAAACGTCGACGCGGACCTGCGCTTTGACGGTCAGAAGATCGACAAAGTGGCCGAGCACTCCATTCTAGGGGTGAACGTCCACTCGGGCGGCAACCCAACCGCCTGGATCGAACGTATGCGAAGCACGTGGAAGAAAGGACTTTCAATCGTCCGACGCTTAGCGACACGGGCCGGGGGCCTCGGAGAAAGATTAGCGAGGACCGTGGTCCAAGCCGCCCTTATATCCAAGATCTCGTACGGCCTCCGTTTCTACAAACTCAACACCGCTCAACGGGCCAAACTGGAAACACTGATTAACGACGCAAGACGCTGCATCTCGGGCTTGCCGAAGTGTACGCGCCTGGACCTAGTGCACGAGGCAGTCCCGATGCTCTCCCTTGAAGAGATCGAGCGGAATCAGGAGCGAACGTATGGTGCCAAACTGGCGCACACCCGACAGGGCAGGGCCCTATCAGAACTCATGCCCCCGTGGAGCTCTCTGTGCGCGCAGACCGCTCAATCACGAATACCAGATCCCATCCCACCATGGCAGAAGACGACGGTCACACCGGCCTGTCCAATCCCGAGAAGTATGAATTCAACGACCAACGCCGGTAGAAGACGCAAGTTTGCCCGGCGGCACGAAAAGAGCGGAGGCGGCGGCGACGACGAACTTCGAGTATACGTCGACGCCGCGTTCAAGGATGGAGTGGCGACCACAGCGGCGTGGCATTACGAACACGTGACCAAGGAGCAAGGAACTGCAACACTGTGGATCCGCGCAGGAAGCCGAAGTAAATGCCGTACTCGAAGCCATCAAGGACGCGGCAGTGTCATCAAGCGATGCATTTCACAAATTGCGCGTCTTCACGGACTCCCAGGCAACCGTGAGGGCACTTAGGACGCAAGTCAAGGCACACGCCGCAGTCGGAGATATCTTCCGGCTATTACAATAAATTTCCGCCGAAGGCGTATTTCAGAAATAACGGAGAAGATGTGTGGAGGAGAGTCGGCTTGCCTGGATGGCAAAGGCAGTGCAGCAGTGCTGCAGTTCAACTGACATCTCCTGCCCTTGTTCCAGACAGAACCGCTAGTGTGCGTACTCTGCCCGGAATGGAAAAAATTGAGAAGAACAAAACGAGAGAATTAAAACTCCGGAACTGCTTCAAAAATCGGCCAAGCCTACTGTAGAAGTAACGAATTTTAAAACACGAACCAAACGCAGGAACTGCAAAGCCCGTTAACAAGTATGCCGAGCGTGCGCAAAAATTAAAAAAAAATTAAAGAAAAGGGTGGTGGGTGAACGTCCCAACCGACCCAGATGAGTGATGGAGCTATGCCTTCATGAATCTGTTGAGGCAGATGAGGGAACCGACCAGGGAACGTGAAGCGAGCCAGGCCATATCCCACTTGGGGATCCCTAGACTGGCTCCCCCCGGACGGTTCCCGTGCAGAGCATGCTGCGAGCTCCGAACGCCAAGCCGACTACCGTCGCGACCTTATCAGGGTACAGTGGTCGCAGGCAGTCTTACTTGGCGCTCTTGGAGTCGCACATCCTCTGCAATTACTGTGGACGATCGTCCCATAAAACGGCGACGTCAGCGATGATGATCCTGTCGCCGTCTGAGATGATGATGTCAGGCTTGAGCCGGACACCTTCCGGGCTCGTAATGAGTTGCTCGGTGTGGATGATTGCCTCGGGATTATGTTTGCTCACAAGCCGGCATACTTGCTTGCAGATGAAGTTATGGCGCTCCATCCTCGGAAGTTTGATAGATGAGCACTCTTGGAGGATATGAAATGGCGTTTCCAATGACTGGTGACACCTCCTGCACAGTCGGGCGGACGGATCTGAGTCGTAAAGATGGAGCAAGGCGTTGGTCGGGTAGGTGTTGGTCCGCAGACGCAACGCCTTGATACGATCTCCGTCCTTGATGTGCCTTGAGTCGTGCTGCAGCCATGAGTTTCCCAGGGGCTGATCTTGATGGGCGAAAAGATCCCTATTCTTGTAGGCCGCCTGGGTCCCTCCACCACTCCTTTCTGGACTGTCCAAGGGCGGCGGCCAGCTCCTTGGCGTCGGTGAGGTCGGGTGGCACTCGCAGGTGGGAGGCGAGGCGGCAGTGGTAGGGCCCCAGTGTGGTGTTGAGAAGGTGGTCGACGGCCCTGTTGCCCAGGCGAACCAGTCGAGCCAGAGCCTTCAGCTGCACCTCCTAGGCCACCCTCTCTATGTTTAGGCAGCCCAGACCTCCGTCCCGCGCCGCGAGGTACATTGCGTGTTAGGGAAGGATAATGGCAGATGAAGTAATGTTTTGATGCGGATGCGGAGGGATATGTCGATGGCGGCTGAATCCCCGGATGAGCCGAAGATGGAAGAAGCTGCGTAGAGATATTTGGGCATGATGAGGGTGTTGATGCAGCGCAGCTTCTGGAATGGTTTGAGCGACGATGATTCGATGAGAATGAGGTCGTCTTCGGCATGTTGTGAATGAACGACCGGCCGCTTGTTGATGAAAAAGTCGATATACCGCATGAACTGCAACGACGCGACCCGAACCCGCTCTCCATAAGCGTAGAGTGGATTCCTGGTCACGCCGGCATTGACGGTAACCAGAGGGCGCACCGGGCGGCGATTTGATTGATTGATTGATTGATTGATTGATTGATTGATTGATTGATTGATTGATTGATTGAGTTTTATTGGCGCAAAAGCATCTAAGGCTATAGAGCGCCAAAGTCTGTGACTATTTCATAAATGGTTTCTAGAGAAGAAAGAGGGCTCTAGTCGCCAGTGATAGAATAAAAGGATGGACATGAATCTGTATATAAATAATGTGGATGAAAAATTTAAAAATTGCAAAGCAAGTTTAAAGTTGACGTAAAAGTCCAGTGCTTTCTAGGAATTTAAAAACATTTGTATGATTTATAAAAGTTTCATCTCCAAGCAAAAGAGCAAGGTGTAAAGGCATCTGTGCTGAATAAAACTGGGCGAAGTAGAATTGTCGGTATCTGTCATATGCGGGGCACTCAAGAAGGATATACACTACAGTCAATGGTTCTGAACAGTGTTCACATGCAGGTGGATCCTCTCGGCGAAGCAGATACCCATGTGTTAGATGTGTGTGGCCAATCCTTAACCGACAAAGGATTACCTCGAAAAAACGGTCCCTATGATGGGCACTCGCCTACTCCTGTAGCATCGGCTTCACAACATGGAGTTTGTTGTTGGTTTCGCGGGACCATTCCTCTTGCCATTTACACTTGATACTTTTCTTTATGGTCGCTTTGCAGTCTTGGTAGGGTATGTCATGAATATCGACGTTCCTTGTAGCACATGTGGAAGCGGCACGATCAGCAGCTTCATTGCCGGGAATACCCACGTGACTAGGCACCCAGCAAAAGACTATCTGCAATTTGTTGTCCCTAGCTGCAGCAACCACTTTATGTTGTAGCTGAGTTATTATTGGGTTTTTTGCTGCCTCAAGGGATCAGAGTGCTCTCAGAGCACTTAGTGAATCAGTGTAAACTACAGAGTATGGATGCCTATTTTCTATAATGAAGTCTTTGGCCAATAGTAAACCATATAACTCAGCCGTCAAGATAGTTGCACTGGAAGTAATCCTCCGCACACATTTAAATGATAGTCCAATGACGGAACAGCCGACAGAGGAGTCGGTTTTTCTGCCGTCAGTATAAAAGCTGGTGTAGTCTTTATATGTATTTTGTAGCTCAAAGAATTCCTGTTTTAAGACTTCCATTGGGGTATTTTTCTTAGTGTACTCAGTGAGTGACAAGTCTGTGATGAGCAGACCATGCTCCCATGGTGCCACTGTTCCCAAAAGCTGAGCAACAGGTGGGTTTGCCTGAAGGCTAACCGAAATGGCCGCGGTCTTGTTTCGCAATGAAAAGGGTGGCTTAACAGCGGGCTTGCGTTGGAAGGTTCCTTCAAAACGTGTTCCCTCGACTAGTTCCCGACACGGATGTTGTACTACGGACCGTATCCTAAGGGAATACATTAGACCTAGGACCTTTCGCCTTTTCTCTAGAGACATTTCATTAGCTTCAGCATAGAGGCTCAGCACAGGGGATGTACGAAACGCACCGGTGGCAAGTCGGATCCCTGCGTGATGAATTGGATCCAACATTTTCAGTGTTGATGCACTCGCTGATACATACACCAAACATCCATAATCTAGGCGTGACCGCACAATAGACCTACAGATTATTAAAAGGCACAGTCGATCGGAACCCCAAGTCATGTGGGAGAGATCTCTCAGAATATTAAGGGATTTATGGCATTTTTCTTTTAGCGTTTTGATATGTTGGCTGAAAGAGAGCTTGGAGTCGAATATAAGCCCTAGAAACTTATACTCCCTTTCTATCTGAACTGGTGCACTGTATATGGTCAACGAAGGCGTCGGCATCACACCACGTTTTCGTGAGAAACAAACACAAGCAGTCCGTGGAGATCTTAAATCCGTTATGGTCAGCCCACCTTGTCACATTATTAATAGTCAGTTGAACACGCCATTTGCAGATTGCAAGGTTACATGAAAAAAGAGCAATCTGGAGGTCATCTACATACAGTGAATAGTGGACTGATGGTGGTATGACACGTGCTATAGAATTGATTTTTATAGCAAACAGAGTAACACTTAGGACACCGCCCTGTGGAACACCGTTTTCCTGTACAAACCATCGTGAGTGTACAGACCCCAGCCTTACTCGGAAGTTACGTCTACCTAAATAGCCTTCAATGGCATGGAACATGCGGCCCTGGATACCGATGTCAATCAAGTCCCTCAAAATTCCATACCGCCAGGCAGTATCGTATGCTTTCTCGAGATCGAAGAACACAGAGAGGCAGTGCTGTCTATTGACAAAGGCCTCTCGAACAGTTGTCTCCAATCGAACCAATTGATCCTGCGTCGAGCGGGACGAGCAGAAACCGCACTGGTATTTATCCAGGATGCAATGCTTTTCCAAGTGCTGCATCAGTCGTCTATTAATCATTTTTTCAAAAGTTTTGCACAAGCAGCTCGTCAATGCTATTGGCCTGTAACTGGTAGCAGCATCCGAGTTCTGTCCTGGTTTAAGTAGAGGGATAATTGTAGCCGTTCACCATGCTGATGGAAAACGTCCCTCCTCCCATATTCTGTTGAAAAGGTATAAAACCAGATCAAGTGTGACGGGTGAAGATGATTCAACATGAATTAGTGGATACCGTCAGGAGCAGTTGCTGAGGGTTTGACGCTATGAAGGACAATCTTTAGTTCAATAAGAGTGAAAGATCTATTATACGGCTCCCGTGCACCACCAGGTTCCTTTATGGTCCTGGCTTTTTTCTGCTGTTTTATCCGAAGAAATGATGGTGAATAGTGCCTGGAACTTGAAACAAACTCGAAATGTTCCCCGAGAATATCAACCTGTTCATCTAGACTTTCTGGACAGGTTCCGTTGCAGGATAGCAGGGGGATGGTGAAAGCACTATAGGATCCATTGATTTTGTTAATTCGGTCCCAGACCTCTTTCGGGGATGTGTGGCTATTTATTGATGTCGCATACCCTTGGAAACTTGTTCTTTTCGATTGCCTTCGAATGTACCGTGCACGGGCCTTCATTTGCTTAAAGTGAAGACGATTGCTTGATGTAGGGTACCGTCGAAATATGCTCCATGCCTTGTTTTGTTTTTTCTGGATTCTGAGCATTCTTCATTCTACCAAGGCTTGGGACGGCGTGGGAGGCGTCCCGAGGTCATGGGGATTGCCATTATGGCTGCCTGAAGGATACACTTCGTTAAGTATTCGTTCACTCCATCAATTGAAAGCTTGTCAAGAGATGTGCATGCAAGCAGTGAGAATTCGCTGAATTCTGACCAGTTTGCCTTCTCAAATTTCCAGCGGGGAGTTCGGCTGGGGAGGGTCACACCTGGGTTATTTCGTCTTAAAACAATCGGCATGTGGTCACTGCCTAAAGGATTATCTGTAACTTGCCATGAAAACAGTGAAAATAAAATTGGTTCACTTATAGATAGGTCAATTGATGTAAATGAGTTTGTGGGTGCACTAAAATATGTAGGTTTCTTTTCGTTACACAGACGCAAATTTGTTGACAGAATAAACCGTTCGACAATTGCTCCACGAGTATCGCGTCTGGTACTGCCCCATAAGGGATTGTGTGCGTTAAATCGCCAAGAACAATGAATGGATGGGGGAGTTGAGCAATGAGTGACTCAAGGTCTTCATACCTTAAATGAAAGTTTGGAGGAATGTAAAGTGAACGAAGGGTTATCAGGCGGTCTGACAGAATGCGAACAGCCACTGCTTCCAAGGCGGTCTGCACGGGGACCTCAACACATGCAGCTGATTTTTGCACTACTATGGCCACGCCGCCAGAAGAGTGGGACGAGTGATCTCTATCCTTGCGGAAAAAATGAAAGTGCCTAAAGACACTTAACTGACTCCCCTTCAAGTGAGTTTCCTGGAGACACACTGCCAGTGGACGATATTCCTCCAAAAGGGAGCAAACATCGTCATAATTATTCAGGAGACCTCGGCAGTTTCACTGAATAAGACTCATTGTCGGTAACAAGTTTGTAACTCAGGACCTCGAGTTCGTAGCCTTAGCGCATGAACAGCTAAAGCTGTGATGCACCACTCACAAACTAGGGTTCTAAGAAAACATCTAAAAACGATTTTTTTAAAAAGGAAAGAGGACATGAATGGGTGAGGATGTCAACAGGAGGGCAGTTCCGACCAAACCTTCGGGGAAAACAAATAAAGGTAGTGCCCCAGGCGAGGGAGTCGCCAATAGTCCTCTGGCTGATCCTTGTGGAGCTGCCCCCTCTGACCTCCAAGGGGGTCGAGACTTTGGGCCAACGCCACTGGCGAGGGAGTCGCCGTTATTCCTCTGTCTCAACTGATCCCTAAGAGTGAGTGAGGTAATGCAGGTGAGCGACAAAGAACAGTGATGCTGTGAGGTGTATGAAGTGTTAATGAACATTTTTGGAAGAGTTGAAACAGCATCCACGGTTAAGCGCTTGCTATGTGCCAGCTTCTGGACCTGTCGCTTTAGGCTTTTTCTTTGGGTTCTCAACTTTTGACGATATTTTAGCACCCTTCGGGGCAGGTGGAGGCTCCGGCGGACTGCTGGAGACATCCACTGCCTCAAACTCGCGATGCGAGGAACATGAAGGGCGCCCCTCAAGGCACTGTGACTCTGTCGTCACAGTTTTCTCACGAGGACGTGCGGGCAGACGGCGCGGGGCCGTTGCCTTTGAGGATGCGGTCTGAGTTGAATCCCTCTGTTCTTGAGGGACACAAGGTGAGATTTTGGGGGCTTGGGGTTTGCGCGGGGCAGAAAGGTCTAAAAGGCAGACCTGTGTCCCCACGGAAGCCGTTGTCGGTGCAGCCCCCTTGCTGACCGCAGCGGCGTAGGTGCCTCTCTGTAGGAATGAGAGGCGTTTTCGGGCTTCAGAGCAGGTCACATTTTCTTTGGTTTTCAGTGTTAGTATTTCTTTTTCTTCTTTAAACTTTGGGCATGAGCGGGAGTATGCACGGTGAGCACTTCAGCAGTTCACGCATTTGGAGGAATCACTTGCACAGTTGTCAGTAGGGTGATCATTGCTTAAACATTTTCCGCAGGTTGTCCGTCCGCTGCAAGTGGCTGCCCCATGTCCAAAACGCTGGCAGCTAAAGCAACGTCTCGGATTGGGATAAACTGTCGAACCTTGCAGTTGAGATAGCCCGCCTTGACCGCCTGGGGAGGGTCGTGGAGTTAAATGTAAGCACGAGGTGCTTCGAAGGCTTCTCCTGGTCATCTCGACGAAATGTAATACGCCTCACTGCAATCACACCCTGATTGCTGAGTCCTTCAAGGATCTCATCCTCAGTACTTTGCAACAGATCATCTCCGGAGATCACGCCCCGAATGGTGTTGAGAGATCGGCGTGGCGTTACTGTGACTTTCTGATCAGCTATCCTATAGTAAGTCCAAGAAGGGCTTTATACTTTGTTGCCCTGTTTCAACCTCGACAAAGAGGTCTCCAGAGTGGAGCTTCTTTGCTTTGTAAGATTTTCCAACACATGACTCCAGGATCTTTACAACAAGGAACGGGGAGAGCTTTCCAAGTGGTAGTTCGTATTCACAGTGCATTACTAAGAACTTTGGGAAGGCTTGAGTATTATCAGTAGTCTTAAGAGGAACGGTGGCTTCGGTGCGAACTCTTTTCAGAGATCGATCAGAGGAAAGTTTAGCTTTGGAACCCATAAAAAAATGGGAGACATTCGACATCTGCGGTGTGCCGCCCACCATGGAGCCCAACATGGGACAGGGTAACGGCACATAATAAAAATGGCTTTGCTGTGCACGTTACTCCAGTAGCACCTACCCAGATGTTTACCCGAGAATGGTTCTAGACTAGCGTCCTTCTCCACTCAAGGTTGGCCCTTGCCGCCAAGACGGTGAAAGGGGAATAGAGAGAAAAAGAGAGAAGCATTAGTAAATGTGGGAGTGAAAGGAGGGAGGGGATAGTAGAAGAGGAGGCGACTAGACTGAATCATCCTGGCCGGGCCTTACCAGGACACCCGTCTATGGGAAGCAGGGGCCAAAGTGGTGTATTGCCTCACCCGGGGGGCACCGAAGGGTCCAAACCTACCCCGGGCTCGGCTCAACCACCAGGATGCCCTTTTCCCCAGACACGGGAAAGCCACTCACAGCCAGACGTGGGCAGGCGAACCCGCATGGCTCGGGGTCCGTGGAGACGCCACGCTCCAAACACC
>JAZHYW010025842.1:0-22170 GCA_037355805.1 Ixodes ricinus | reverse complement strand
CGTGTATATATTGAGTGGGCAATCGGTTTCCTTGCGTGTCGTGGTGAATTTCAATTTTTATTATTTACTTCTGTTCTCTTAAGTTCCGTGGTGTGAGGATGGTGGTACAAATCCTGATTATAAGCAGAAACAGCGTGGTTGATGTGAGATACGTTCTTCCAAGATCCCATCAAAGCTTCTGCTTGTTGCCCGAGTGGCCCTGTGTGTGGATGGCGGTAAGAATCCCGATTATAATCTGAAACAGCATGGTGGATGTGAGATACGTTTATTGCCAGAGCGACCCCAAGGCATGTGGATGGCAGTTTGTGAGTTTACTTTCCCACAAACCGCCTGGAGAACTGATCATTGCAATAACAGAGCTATCTCAATGAAAGACTGGGCTGAAAATAATGTTTAGACCTCAAGATAAGTGTAAGCGACACTGGATATGCATCAGGGGAGCAAGTAAAATGTTACGCTCAGGGTCACATTGCAGAACAATGGTCCACTTTCGGCATGCCGCCAACACTACGTCTTCTTTCTTGAATAAAAACGACCCTTAAAGTGTAATTGTATGCATATATGTTTAGAAAGCAAAAGCCGAAATGGCGCCTGACACATCTGCTGTAGATGGGCAAATTAGCGAGTGCAGTACAACTGCAAACTCTTTTTCGTAGGGTGAATCTTTGTACTGGTTATTCACGGTGCAGTGGAATACATACAGCTGATTTCAAAGACCTCGAAAAGCCATGAACAAGGCTATTACGTAATGAAAGGTAGAATCACGACAACAACATGACACTGGAGTTTAGGCGTGTATGAAGTCGGGAATCCAATTTTGCAGTATGTGAATGGTCCTTAAAAGGACCGCTTTGTGTTCTGGGGTATGACAAACAGAGTCCAAAGTTCTAGCCACTTTCAGGAGAGAACATGTCCTAGGGGGACATTAGTTCACGGTCAATTCCATTCTAACGGCTGAACACCGAAGATCTCTTCACCCTCGTCCTCGTCGTCAGCTTTGTCGTCAACTCCACTCTCCTCCTCCGTGTCGCTTGCATTGAGGGGTTTGATGACTGGCTCGAGGTTCGACTCTGGGACATCACATTCTCGAAACTTCGCCTCCATTGTTTTCACATGCTCTACACAGTCATGCCAATTGACAGCTGTTACGTTGTCCACTGCTTTCCTCAAGAGCCACTCAGTGTCATTGGGCTTGGGTGTGATGTTCTTGGAGGCGACCTCCTGCTTGACTCGTGCCAATATTAGCTCTATGGGATTTAGTTCGCAATGGTACGATGGGAGCCTCAACACTGTGTGCCCGGCGTCCGTGGCCATGACGTCAACTTTATACTTTGTGTAGCGATCCTTCACCGTTGCCACAATGCTCAGAAGGTCTTTTTTCTTCATTGTGGCAGTCCAGTCTAGGCTCTTGGAAGAGAGCCACTGCTGGATCTCGCCCTTCTTTGTTGCAGTTGTGGGAACAGCTTCAGCCTTTCTGCTGTGGTACGGCGCGTTGTCTATAACAATTTCGCTGTTAGGCTCGATGTGGTCCAGCAGATCAAGAAACCATGCTTCAAACCTGTTGGAGTCCATTTCATCGTGGTAGTCCCCTTTTTCTTCCCACGGAACACGTCCAGGCAGCCGGACACGAAGCCAGTGTCACTACCTGCGTGGGTGACAATCACTCTTTCACCTTTCCCAGAAGGAGCCTTTAGCCCGGTCGTCAGTCCAGAAATGAAGGCTTGCCTTGCTGACTTTATGGTGCTGTCAGTCCCCACCTTGTCAACTGTGAGGCCGGCGTTCACCCAAGTCTCGTCCTGGAAGTAGATCTTGCGGTTCTGGGCTCTGTGCTTTCCGATTGCCCTCAAATACCGCCGCCTCCACTCTACGATGTCCTCTCTCTCAATTAGAAAGGAGTTGCGGTTCAGTTTCTGTTTCTCGAAACCCATGTTCTTCAGCAGGCGATACAGGGTAGTCCCGGAACAGGACGGCAGCACGTCGTCTTCTTGGAGACGAGCGGCGATTTTCTTCAACGTTGGAATCTCCCCCGACGGAAGAAATTGTGCAGGCAGCTTCTCACGGTCGTCAACGTGCACGCGTCGTGATTTGAAATCCTCTTCCTTTTCTCAGCGAATTTCGGGCGCTTCTTTGAAGGAGATTTCACAGCTCCATTGGCAGGTTTGAAGCCACGCTTGATCTCGTAGACCGAGCTAACACTGATCCCCGTTGCGGCGGCAGTCAAGTTGACGACTTCCACCACATTTTTTTCTTGGTACTGCCGCCGCATCCAAGAATAAACGTTCAAAACAAACTGCCTTGTCTGGCTCGACAGGACATTTCCACTTGCGTGACGTTGGTAGTACACCCGAGGGGAAACGTCTTCAGGAAAGAGTGCTGTCATCACGGACCGATCAGCCAGAGTTGTTGGAGTCGCCATTTTGGAAAGCGAGCGACAGCGGCTGGCCGGCTGGCTACGAACATCGATCCTCAGATCTTGTGAGGCACTGAATTACGTGAAGACACGCGTACTAAGGAGGTATATTATTTATCCTACTGAGAATAACAAATTTATCTAAGCTTAAATAACGCTAGCTTCCCCTGAGATCAAACTTTTATCGGAACTACTTTGCAGAACGGAATAATATGTGCGACGGCATGCGACCAATAAGCATGCGACGAGAGGGACACACCCACTTTTTCTTAAGGTGAAAACGGGTATAGTGGTATCACGAATAGGCAGACGTCAATCTCCCGCGCTCTCGCGGCCGCGAGCGATAGGGTCAGTTAGCAGCGCCCTCGTGGTCGTTTCGGTGAAGGGGAGGAGGAAAAGGGAAGAGGGCACGGCAGGACGCTCGCCGCTCGCGCATGACAGGCACCTTAGTTACAGAAGTCGTTGACCGTAGCACTTTTTTTTTGTGGTGTTGTGGTGGGAAGTCTTCACCATTCCGTCGCCGTCTCGGTCATAAATGCAAGGGAAAAAGACGGACACACACATGCTTCGCGCCGGGATGCAAGTCGGGCTACCCGGTCAACAAGGGCAGCCGGAGCACCAGCGATCGTAAGCCGTCGCTTATTCGTGCTCCAAAGGAGCAGTCGCGCAGACTACAGGGGGAAAAAATCTTAATCGAGACGATAAACACCTCGCCGAGACATCAACGGTGTCCGAGACATTTTTAACCGCGCCTTATCCTTCGGGACTATGTGCACATCGTCAATGCCGAAGAGGTTAGGATTCTATGCCACAATATATTATGACTATTTTGTCGTCTTTTTGCGTAGTGTGTTGCTGGATATGTGTCATGTGCTTGCTGTGTATGTCGATGAAGTGTATTACCACTTTTGAGAGGTCATAAAGCAGTGAGTTGAAAATAACTTTTTTTTTTCATATTAGGGGTTGTTGAAGTTTGTGTTCATATTGTATTTTAATGCTTCATATACTCCAAATCGAGGTAATTTTTCTTCATAGACTGCCTTCCACAAGAGACATTTTGCTATGAGTTCGCCAGTTGCAGTGGCACCTTGGCCGTTCCTAAACGCGCTCGTCCTTGCACCTTACATAACGCTGGTCCCCAAATCAGCAACACAGTGACAAAAACAATACACCAGTTTATTGTTCCTCTCACCATTAAAAAAGTAAGAGATATATTAAAATTTATTAGTCTATATTTCCTCGTTATATCAGTATCGCGTGGTTTCTTTCGCAGCTAATATGTTCAGGCTGCGGTCCCACGGCAGCCATCTTGAACAAGGCGTTAGTTCAGCAAATAGATGGCGACACGCACCCGCAGGGTGGCCGAAATATTGGTTCACAGTGGGATGGCTCACGTTTCCATCAGCTGGCCCCTTTAGCTCGCGCCGCTGCCTAGACGAAGCTCGGCTCGGCTCAAGCTGGCTCAATTAGCGGCAAGAGATGATTTGGTGGCGCCCACCTATGGTTCCCCCTCGTGACGTCATTACCTTGTTAACAACAATTTCGGTGTAGTTTGTAATGAGTATGGTGGAAGCTTGAAATCATTGCGCTCTCAAAGCAACACTGCCAATACCATCAAAATTAAAGTTCTCTCATTCGTCTTAGTCTCGTCGATGAGGAATCCTTTTTCTGACGTCATAGTCAGCATTCGGCCAATCATGGTAGAGCCGACCACAGTGATGCTTTCGATCACTGACCTCGCCAATAGCGTGGCGCAGCCAGCTCATGTATGTGAGAATGTCAGGCTGGGTAGTAATTGAATTCTCTGATGTAGCAGACATGCGGTTCGGCGGTTGGCACGGGCTTTCCCAATAAATCTTCCCAAGAAGGCATCAATTGTTGACTGACGTGTGAATATTCTGTCAATGAAAAATTATTCTGCAGGAACGCATTCTCAGTAGACTCAATCTTCCAAGACACCAGTGCAAGCGGACGTCTAGTAAACTGCTTCGACTGAAAAGTGACGTCACGAAATATTGTGTTTCATGGGATCCGGAAGATGTTGTAAAGGTTGTTACATTATAGTTCCCAGAAAAGAGACGCCATTGAAATATTTTCGGAAGTTCCGACACACATAATGTTGTAAGTACAGCTTAGGAGGAATATGATGAAACGCATCAGTATAAATAGGAAGACGTTTATTTGCAATGAAGACGCTATGAATGAACGGCGTTTAGCGACGGCAGAGTGATGAGCATTCGGCAACATATAAGTTCAAATGATTGCTAACTATAGACATGTGGACAATGAAGACCTGTTTTGTCGGGAGATGGAGATTGCGGTGATGACCTGATATCGGACGACTCGTGGCAGACGAACAAGCAAGTTTCTTCTCAGCGAATGTTAAGGCGGCGGTCCCACGGCCCCAACCATAATACCGGTGGCAGCTGTAGCTAACGCTCCTGTTTGCGGTGCAAATGTCGCTGTCTGTGCGCATGTTACATATTTCGTTCTTTTTGCAAATAAAATTGCCAATTCATCATTACTCTTTTAGTGCAAAATATGATACGCATGTTTCAAAACTTAACGCACAATAAGAAAACAAAAAGTGCAAGTTTTGATATTTTCAAAGACATACCTCTATGCATTCCAAGTTTCTAGACTTGTAATGCATCCAAGACGTTGTTATTTTTTATTCAATAGATGAAGGACTTGTCTCGTTCCGTGCATACGTGTTTTTCTTAATTAGCCAACTCACATTTTTTAATATTTACTCAAAAAGAGCCTTTTTTATGCGCTTTTGAAGTCGCACAACTCAGTTTTCCATCATAACGCAGCAACGACAATTAAGGGAATGCTCCTGGTAAACTATAGTAACTCAGCATACTAAAATATTAGAAGTGCAACGCGACCCGTTTTCTTGTAAACACAACTTGATTGTGATAAAATTTCAAATAATTCCTTTTACGCGTTCTTGGTTTTCTGAGACAGCGTTCTGGCATCTGACCAAATTTTCTTTAATTGTATGCTAGAAGAACTGAGCTGGTTCACTGAAAGCGTGATTTTTTTTTGTATTCATATTCTGATTTGTTTAAAATAATCTTAAATCATGGGACTATTTTGAAGCTCGACTCTGTACGCAAGAAACCGGTTTCAAAGAAAAAGGACACCTATTTAAGCAACGATTCTTTAATAAGAGCTTTTGTCGTTCTATTTTAAATCACTTTCTATGATTGTAATTTTATTAAAGCATACTAATTGTCTTAAATAATAAAAAAGAGCCTATGTTGTTGCAGACGACGTGCACTTGCGCCATCTTTTGAAAGGTGGCTGAAATTTGAGGTTGAGAAGTTCAGGCAAAGTGGCGCTGATTCCGTCCCTGACGCAGAGGATTCTTTTTCAAATAATTCCTCGTGCTACTTTTTCGTTCTTGCAGTCAATCGGGTGATCTTGCAAGAAAACAAACGGAAAGCGCGTTACAAGGGTCACGAGCAAGTTCTCAAAAACGCCTAGTGCCTATAAATAAGCTATTCAATGCTGCCCGCCATGTTCCGACACCACGAACGGTGCAAATATTGAACTCCATATGATGGTTACGACGAAGGGTGAATTTCTTTCCCTTCACTTCAATATTTTTAACAGACTTTTTTTTTGTTAAGGTTCCAGCTTTCCAATTGCGCTGGTTCTGTTTTGTTCGCCATCCTGCGGGAATTTGAGATTTTCAGTTTTAACGTTACTCTACTCATAGACTACTTGCAGTGAGTGTTATGTGCAAACCGCAGTGACTGGTCCTCATGGTAAGGCAACAAACAGCCTCATCGTGGCTCAAATCTGAGGCTCAGGAACATGGTATAATACACCCCCTTTGCATGAAGTGCTGCACAAGTGCGAAACCCTCACTAGGTCGTCTTTCTTTTGATTAATTTTTATTTCATTTATTCAAATAAGAACAATGTCAGACGATCAACTTTTATGGTGTTGGCTTAATCATGTAATGACTCCAAGCTTCCACTTTGCGCTCTACACCAACCACGACTCTTGTCCTTTGCGACTAATTATAAGCAGACAGGTCCGACTTGCTAGAAACAGCGTCTCAGCTGGGACTGTGGGAAAGAAAGCAATGCCAAAGCCAGTGCTCGAGCTGAGATGGACTCAAGCCGCGTCTCAGGACAGTCGCGCGCCCCACCCTTTGTACTGCTTTCTTTCACTCAGTCTCAGCTGAGACGCTGTTCTAGCGAGCCGGCCAAGGATCCCAACTCGTGAAGGTTCCTCGCTTGTTTCTGAAATATTTACGACTGCAACTTCCGGTTCTCAAGATGCCTTCAGCAGACGACGATAGCAAGTAGTATGCCGTCTGCCACACGCCCGCCGGCCAAGCCGGCGCCGGCGTCTGAATCCTGTGAATAAAGACGATATTCTGATATCGCATTTCTTTTAAATATAATGATTTCAGAAACCTATAAGAATTCATAGTGGCGTGCGATGCCTAATATAGTTTATCGAAAGTCCGGGCGTCGATCGAGATGATCGTCTGCTAAAAGATCGCATTGCACCCAGGAGAAAAGCTCTTCAGGCGATCGGTTGAGATCCCAAATATTGTTTGCGGACTCGCGTTAGGGAGGGTGCGTCGTACCTGGTCGTAACCATCGCGTGGAGAAAGATTCTTGCGGTTTCTTCAGATTTCCGCAAGACACCAAAGAGCGAAAGAACTGGATAAAAAACATAAGGTGATTTTATTACAGATTGTATTCGCATCGCGGGCTCGATGGAGATTTTCAGCAAAGGAGCACATCCACGGAATTTGATGCATACCAACAAAAAGAAAAAAGAGCAAAATACTGCGAAATCTCGATAGACATAAAATTCTTTATTAACCTGAAAACCTCAATAATAATACTAATAATAACACACGACTTGCCTCGATGGCGTACGATTTGTTTCTCATTCTGGCCTGCACTACGCCGGTAATGCACTTCAGGTCGTCGTCGTAACTGATCTGCATGACGTGATTTGAATTTACGGCATTTTCGCCCCTCTGAACTAAGCTGGGTTCTTCATAGAAAAAAAAACTCACATTGCGGAGGCCTTGCGGCTATGACGATGCACTTGTTTTTGTCGCTCGTTTACCGACGCAATTCTATGAAGACGCCCGCTGCAACAGAGGCCAGCAAATCTATCGTGTCGTCTGTTACCAAAGCAAAGCGGAGTGTAAAGGCCCGTTCACACACATGCGTTCGGGGCGACCACTATGCTTACGAACGAATGCAACCACTGCGACTTCAACGACCACTGTGCGCGACGTGTACGCACACATGAAACAGCATGGAACAACGCGAATCAACAGCCAATGAGAAACGAGCTTCAGCTCTTGTTCCTAGCCAATAGTAAGGAACCCAGCTACGCTTACAAACATGGCGACCGGTTTCGTGCCCGACGCGAGGTCCTCACCGGAGCTGCCGGAGAGTTTCGGCTACGGCGTACGGTCACGATGATCTGCTGTGCGCCTACAATAGCTGTGTAAAGGCTGGTTCAGACATCTGAAACGAACGCGTTATCCACGACTGCGTCCGTTGTGACCGGAGCGACCACTCTGCGCCGCGCGTATACACTCCTGCAACCACTGCAACAAGCGCAGCGGGTCGGCAGCACGGCCGCCACTTCTCCGCCGCCGTCAGCTGTTTCAGCGGTGCCTCTAAAAAGAAGGGGACGCGCTGCCACTCACTTGCGTAACAGAAAATAGACACACCGTCTTCTATGACCTCAAACTTTATTTTTTTTTTCAGGATACACTTGCAGGGTAGTGCACTAAAAGAAAAAAAGATGCAGTACGCCGCCTCGCACGATCACAACTTTAAGGGGGATTCAACCGCTCGTCACTCAATGGGCAAATTTCGCTACACAAACCTGAGTTTCAGGAATGCACGATGGTATTCATTCTTTTGGAGGTTACTTATGATAACGTAATGAAGGTTGTACGGCCCTTGGATTTTTCTTTTAGAGCGCTGGAGATTTTTAATAAAATGCAGAAATATGACCGTTTTGACTGTTTTTAGCGCGTTTTGAGGCATTTTTGAAAATACAACTATTTAGAAGACAAACGTGACAAAACCCTTGGCCGTACGTACTAGGGGTGGCTCTAATCTTAATTTTAAGACCATTACGAGAAAGCAAAATATTGTTATATTCGCGTATTTGTGTAAATAAAATCACCCTGTTAATTTTATTTCCAACTTGTTAAACGAGATGGCGACACTAGTACTAAATGCCTCAAAACGGAGATTTTCTTGCTGTTGCTGTTGTTGTTTTCTCTCGAGCTCGAATTCGACCGCGATGTCTCGTTGCTCGGGGATCGGTAGCACGTGTAGCGAAAGCTCGCGCTGTAAAGTCCACTGATCGTGGATTCAATCCCCTGCCCCTGCCCGTTTCAATCTGGTTGAGCATCGTACCGGCGTGCTGTCATGTATCACTATTGCGTGATGCACGCTAAAGACGTCAGATAGGCAGCGGTATACTGCACTGTCTTTCATCTCCAACGAAAACACCAGGGCCGGCTTGCTAGAACCAGCGTCTCAGCTGAGAGTGGGTGAAAGAAAGCACTGCCAAAGCCAGTGCACGAGCTGACCGGGACTCAAGCTGCGTCTCAAGACGCTCGCGCGCCCCAGCCTTTGCAGTGCTTTCTTTCACCCAGTCTCAGCTGAGACGCTGTTCTAGCAAGCCGGCCCTGATGCCCTGAGACCTGACTAACTTCCCGCTGTATAAACATAGACACAACAGAATTACAATTGCTGGCTCTGTTGGTCGGCACTTTTTGAATGTTGCAAAAAGTGTAACTAGTCATCAGCAGACTCCTAGCGAAAGGCATGATAAGGCTCTGAAGGCGATACTTTTGTTGATTCTATTTTTTCGTGTGTGTATGTTGGCGCGCGTGGTCAAACACTTGCATTCGCTACAAGCGTGGCACGTAGGCACCCTAAGATCGTGCAAGGTTGAACAGAGATATCCTAATATAAAGGGTGCCTCAATGTCCTTCTGCTTAGGGTGTTGCCACCCTTTGTAGTATACCCGATGCCGACAGAACGCGCTCGTGGATAAAATACACAATAAATCAACGAAAACAAAATGTCGCCATAGCGCAGTCAGCGCCACAAACGCGTGCCGGGACACGCTCTTTCACGCGGTTCTGAGCAAAAAATAAATAAACATAAAAGTGTGGGACGAAATGGCCAGATGGGAGGAAGAAGAAGACACAAAGGCGATCGGACGTGTCTCATCGAGCTCTTTTCACTGTATCTTTTCGGTTTTTCTGGCGCTTCTTTTGGCGTCGAAAGTTTCTACGAAGGATTGGAAGCTTCAAGGATCTCGCTGATAATCGATTCTTCAAAATCGGGTGAGAGAACTGTGATTCCTAGACCAATAATTACGACTACCGGTGATGGCGGCAGGCCGTTCCAGCGGCCGCCAGTACTAGGCCTAACCGGAGGAGGCGAAGCATCGTCCACGGGGCCGGTACTCGACGACATGATGACCTCTAGTCAAGTCAACGGATCAATCGCGGCTTCCGTAAGCGGCGGCCCATCGATCATTACGGCGGAAACTTCGAGAATGGAGATAGAAGCCGGCAATCCGCTAGGCAAAGCCAGCGGTGGAGAAACCCGGGGAATACGCGAATCCTCGGTGTCAAAGAAGCGCAAAGGGGAAGACTTGACAAAGGAAGACGTCATTATCGAGGCAAAAGAAGAGGACATGGAAAGAAGCGGCTGCAATGACGAATACGGCAGCAGCAACGAGGAGTGGCAAATTCCCAACTATCACAAGAAAAAGCATCAGCGCGGAAGCCGGCCCAGCCGGCGCCAGCAACGACAGGACGGACCAAGGTACACGGTCATTGTCAAGCCCACCGCGGCTGTGAATATCACCAATACGGAATCGTGGCTCTTGTGGAGCACCTTTCGAAAAATCCTAAGTTCGCCGTGCGAAAACGATCAGATCGGATACGCTGTCAGCAACGGAAACAACTCCATCGCAGTTACCGTGCGAACGGAACAACACGCTCAGGACCTCATGGCGCTCAAGGAGCTGCCCACTGAGGATCCCGACAAGAAGATAGAAGTGACAGTCTACAGGTCTACAACCGGCAGCCAACCGAGAGGAGTGATACACGGCGTTTCAGCCGGCGACGCGGCACGCGGCATTGTCGAGAACGCCATAGCGGACTACCACGACATCATCCACGCCAGACCCATAGGCAAGAACGGAACGTACTTAATCACATTTGAAGGTCAAGGCATCCCAAGGAGCCTCAGACTCTTCGGGAGGTACCATAACGTGTTTCCCTACAAGCCTACAGCAGTCGTCTGCCTACAGTGCCATGGACTAGGGCACAAGGCCACGGTCTGCACGCGCAAACAACGCTGCAAAACTTGCGGTGAGGTCCACCCCAACAACCAACCCTGCCAAGGCAAGTACTGCCCCAACTGCAAGAAAACTGGCCACACGGTTTTCGAAATCGAAGCGTGTCAAGCCAGGAACCGAGCGGACGACAAACTCCAGAAGAGAGCGGCGAACGGTAGACGCAACCATGGCGGCGGCCCGGTGGCCACCGCTGCAAAAAAGGCGGGGCCTCCAACCAGCCTCCATACAACCCAGACGGCTTCCCCTCCCTCACACCGCAGAAGCAGCAACAGGCAGAACAGCGCAAGCCAAAACCGACTTACAGCCAGGCACTAGATTCGAAGGCAATGAACATGGACTCTGTCTCCCATTTAGGCACGCCCAGCGGCTGCAGCAGCAGACTGGCGACGGAACTAGCCCAACTTAGGGAGAGTAGCAGCAGAATACTGCAGAAGATTCAACGATTGGAGTTGGAGTACGAAAATCAACTCCGTCAAGAACAAGAGACCCGTCGAGCGCAAGCCAAGGCCACGGCCGAAGCTGACCGAAAACGCAAACAAGAAGCCGAGCAGCGACTCCGAATCGAGCAGCAACAGAAGACCGACGAAGCACGTCGCCGGAGCCAACGCTGCCCCGTCACTTACGAACAAGTCCTGGAAAAAAAGAAGAAAGAAGCCGAAGTCACAGCCACCAAGGCCAAATCAACAAACGGTGAAGCAGCTGTGGCCGCACCACAGCAAGATCGACAACAGTACCCGCCGCAGAACGTGTCGCCGACGCAACCTAACCCGCGAGACTCAGGCAGCCTTCCCGGCACGACCCCAAGCGGCGATGATCTCCTACAACTCGTAGAGAACAGAATACAACAGTGGCAACAACAGCTGCAGCAACAACTTCAGCAACAGCAACAAGTCATGATGCAGCAGATGCAGCAACAACTACAGATTATGTTTACCCAGCATGGCATAGGGACGGCGGTCCCGGCCCAATAAACCAATTATGAGCCAACACCAAAGACGAAACAAGAACGAGAAGACGTTTACCGCCCTTCAATGGAATTGCCGGGGACTGCGCGGCAAAAAGTGCGAACTCAAGCTACGATTACACGAACGAAAGATTCCTGTAGACGCTATTATGCTTCAGGAAACCCACGAGGCCGATATCAAACTGACCGGCTACATCAAGTACGACCAACCGAGCGTGACGCTTACCGTTAAAGGCAAGACCAGAGTGCAACCGCAAGTCGCTATTTTGGTTCGCAAAGACCTACCCCAACAGCAAGTGGACACGCGAGAATGGTGCACCGACTCGCAAGAGGTAGTGGCCGTCCTGGTGGAGAGCGAGTGCGACGGCCCGATCCTGGTGGTGTCAGTGTACTACCGGCCTAGGACTTCGACAGCAAGGAAAACGAGAGCGGAGATTGACCACGGCTGGGTGGAGAAGCTGGTACGAGAGTACGGTAAGAAGAGGAAGCACGCGATTCTCGTCGGAGGGGACTTTAATGCCGAACACGAAGAATGGGGCTACGCGAAATCGTCAGCAAGAGGTGCCGAGCTGCTGCGCAGGGCCACCGATATGGGACTCGTCCTGATCAATGAACCGGGCACCAAGACGCGGACCGCGCCCAGTATCAACCAACAAGACACCACGCCTGATCTAACTTGGGCCGACCCTCATACTGCAAGGAAGACCGAATGGAGAGTTTTTGAGGACGCGTGGAGCAGCGACCACCACCCTATTGAGACGTGTATCGTCGGCAGGGCAAAGCGACACAGGAAGCATAGGACGGCAAAGACTACAGTGTGGGACGACTTTCGCACCATTCTCGAAGAATCCACGGGCACAAAATTAGATGACCTGACGAAATTGATTAAGGACGCGGCCAAGGCTGCAACAGTCGAGACCCTAATCGAAAAAGAAGCGCCCATCCCGGACACCAGATTACTTTCCCTATGGCGCAAGAGAACCAACCACCTGAGACGCTACCGTCGCACCCGCAAACGACGAGATATTCGCAAGGCCAACAGGTACGCAAAGGAGGCCCAGCGACACGCCAACAGGCTGTGCAGCGATGACTGGATCAAATCTTGCGAAGGGTTCAACGAACGGACGTCACTCAGACGCATGTGGGCTGTCTGTAACGCGATGCTGGGCAAGAGCAAGGGCGGCAACACAGCACCGAACATGGCCCTGGCGCAAGGCAAGGATATCACACAAACACTGGACGAGATCGGAGATGTCTTCTTCCCGCAGCCGGCCACCAGCCCGGACCCCAAAATTTATGAACCCGAAGAATCGAAAGCCGAAGAGTACGAAGCGGATTTTACTATGTGGGAAATGGAGGCAGCCATCGAGAAGGGCAACGAGCGGAGCGCGGCGGGCCCCGACGGGATTACCAACTCCATGCTCAAGAACCTCCCGGAGGTGGCCAAACGAAACCTGCTAAAATCGATCAACGACGCCTGGCACGAGGGAAACATACCGGACAAGTGGAAACTGTCCTGGGTGTGCCCCATACCCAAACCAGGGAAGAAGCCGGACTGCGCGAGCAACGTGCGCCCAATTTCGCTCACATCTGTTCTCAGCAAACTGATGGAGCGTATGGTGCTCGCGCGCATCGACTGGATAATTGAGCATAAAAGAGAAGTGTTGCATCCCGCCCAGACGGGGTTCCGCAAGAACCTAGGTACGCAGGACAGCCTAGTCCTCATTCGCGAGTACTTAGTGAACCGGCCAACGCATTGCCACCGACAACTCCTGGTAGCAGTGGACATTAAAAAAGCTTTCGACACCCTACCTCACGCGACGGTTATTGACACGGCCCGGAAACTAGGCGTGCGGGGCAGACCCCTGAACTTCATCAAGGCCTTCCTGAGCGGACGAAAATACCTGGTCAAGACCGGCAAGCACTGCAGCAGCGAAGAGAAGACGAATGAAATAGGCGTGCCACAAGGAGCAGTGCTTTCACCGGTGCTCTTCAACCTGGCGATGGCGCCGCTCCTATGGCGGCTCGCCGTCATTCCGGACTTGGCATTCACAGTCTACGCGGACGACATCACGGCGTGGACTATGGGGAGCAACAACGCGCCCCCTCCCGAGACAACGATCCAAAGGGCCCTTGACGTGGTGAGCGACTTCCTGAAGGAGGTCGGTCTACGCCCGTCACCCGAAAAGACACGATACTTAGCCTTTGGCAAGGGCTGGGAAAACGTCGACGCGGACCTGCGCTTTGACGGTCAGAAGATCGACAAAGTGGCCGAGCACTCCATTCTAGGGGTGAACGTCCACTCGGGCGGCAACCCAACCGCCTGGATCGAACGTATGCGAAGCACGTGGAAGAAAGGACTTTCAATCGTCCGACGCTTAGCGACACGGGCCGGGGGCCTCGGAGAAAGATTAGCGAGGACCGTGGTCCAAGCCGCCCTTATATCCAAGATCTCGTACGGCCTCCGTTTCTACAAACTCAACACCGCTCAACGGGCCAAACTGGAAACACTGATTAACGACGCAAGACGCTGCATCTCGGGCTTGCCGAAGTGTACGCGCCTGGACCTACTGCACGAGGCAGTCCCGATGCTCTCCCTTGAAGAGATCGAGCGGAATCAGGAGCGAACGTATGGTGCCAAACTGGCGCACACCCGACAGGGCAGGGCCCTATCAGAACTCATGCCCCCGTGGAGCTCTCTGTGCGCGCAGACCGCTCAATCACGAATACCAGATCCCATCCCACCATGGCAGAAGACGACGGTCACACCGGCCTGTCCAATCCCGAGAAGTATGAATTCAACGACCAACGCCGGTAGAAGACGCAAGTTTGCCCGGCGGCACGAAAAGAGCGGAGGCGGCGGCGACGACGAACTTCGAGTATACGTCGACGCTGCGTTCAAGGATGGAGTGGCGACCACAGCGGCGTGGCATTACGAACACGTGACCAAGAGCAAGGAACTGCAACACTGTGGATCCGCGCAGGAAGCCGAAGTAAATGCCGTACTCGAAGCCATCAAGGACGCGGCAGTGTCATCAAGCGATGCATTTCACAAATTGCGCGTCTTCACGGACTCCCAGGCAACCGTGAGGGCACTTAGGACGCAAGTCAAGGCACACGCCGCAGTCGGAGATATCTTCCGGCTAGCGGAGGAACTGGAACGACGCGACCCGAACCCGCTCTCCATAAGCGTAGAGTGGATTCCTGGTCACGCGGGCATTGACGGTAACGAGAAGGCGCACCGGGCGGCGATCGAAGAGCTTAATCGTATCGACCTTCAACGCCAGGACCCGGTCGCGGCCCCCTCTGTGCAACCGCCATCGTCCGCTTTCAACTTATACGACCCCGAGGGCACCGTCCTCAACATTAAACTGGCGATGAAAAAAGAAGTAAAGATGAAGCTGAATGCCAGAGGCGAGCTCCCTGAAGTGAGCATTCCTTCGGGTTTCTTTCGACGGCATGAGACGGTCAAGCTGCGAAGACTCAGAGCCCACGCCGCCATCACGCCGGCCCGCACCCAGAGATGGGAGCGGGCGGCCCGCGAGAGGAAGAACACCGTTGACGGCGCTTCGATTGCAATAGACCACGACTACAGCTTGTTATCAAGAAAGCTGCGACGAGAAGAGGAAGCCTGCTCCAAGGGCTGCATCTACTGCAGAAATCGCGACGTAGAGTGCGACGAGCATCACCTCGTATGGGACTGCCCAAACTTCGATGAGGAGAGAACAAAAGCCCTGGACGCGCTAGACCAACAACTCCGCCCCACCTCCTTCGAAGCCTGGTGTCGACCTGAGGGAGAAAGGGACAAGCGCGTCGCGGTCTTGTCCGGCCTGCTCAGTTACCTGAGCGAGACCGGGCTGGACATGCACATATAAGGGGGTCGTTCCCCCACGGCGGGACCACAGCTGTACCGGAGTTATGTAAATCGCCAATGTCCCGCCTAACCAACTATCTCTAAACTTGCCAATAAGTTGACTCCTCCATTCACCAGTGTCAATAAACGTCTTTTCCTCACTCACTCCTGGCCAGATGCCTCCAGCCCACGGTGCTCCAGCCTAAGCAAAGCGCACATAAAGGCATCCTACTAATATATATTTGGAAATAAAAAATATAGTCGAATGAGTTGCAAAGAAGGGCAAAATACTTATTCCAAAAAACATTTATTTTATGAAACATTATTTCAGATATTTTCATTCTCCATAGACCTTGTTTGGTGGCTAGTGGATATGAAAAACAAGAAAAGAAGAATGATTTCTATTATTTTGAACAATTACAATAAATTTTCTTAACCAACTAACAGGTGCTTACTCTGAGATGCAAATTGAATTTTGACGTTAGTGTTCTGGCGCCCGAAACAATTTTTTTCTAAATTTAACACTTCCCGTTTTGCGGATTACTAAGAAAACCAAACGGGCCATCAATAGGTAGAAAATACGTTTCTACCTAAAGTAAGGCGTATGTTTTTTTCTCTTTATTTTTCTAATTTTTAGGCAAACTCAAATGAACCTCTATATAACTTTAGTGTCTTCATAAATAACCTCGGGCATTCACTATGCTATTGTCCTTTATGAACACCTCTTTCAACAGTGATCCTACTATGTCACGGTGGAATGAAGCGGTGCTATCTTACCTGTCTGGAAACGAACTGGGGTGTGTGTATGCTTATACAGCTTAGTGGAGGGGTGGCCAGGCTGACCCGGCCTAAGAGCCGCATACAAAACCCCAAAACTTCCAAGAGCCGCTTGGGGGGAGGGGGGGGATTTTTGTCCAGAGGAATAAACGAAACTCGAACTACCTTCGATCTATCCGAATCAAAAACAGTCCGAGTGTACATAAGCTGGAAGTAGCACACGACTACCACACCGCAACCTGCCTTTCGATTCAAAACCCGTTCTATTTCTCTTTTGGGGGAAGTGCTCGTGTGACCGGGAGGGAGGCGGGTGTGTAGTGTGTGTGTCGGGGGAAGGGGGGGGGGGGGCGAGGGAGCCGCATGCTGCTCGCGAGCCGCAGATTGGCCACCCCTGGCCAAGAACATAGTCTGCCTCAACGGGCGGCTTGTCTCCCAGCGCTGTATGTGAGAAATTTAGCCAGTGCAGTACAACCGCTAGCCTGGGGTCTTTAACGTGCATCACGCAGTAGTGATAAACGACCGCACGCCGGTATGATGTTCATCCAGATCGAAACGGACAGGGGTGCCAAAAGCAAATTGTTGTGTGTATGTTTATACAGCCGGAAGTTAGTCTGCCTCAGTCGGCGTCTGGTGTCTCAGCTATAGATGAGCAATTTAGTCAGTGCGGTACAACCGCTAACCTGGGGTCTTTAACGTGCACCACACAGTAGTGACACACGACCGCACGCCGGTACGATGTTCATCCAGATCGAAACGGGCAGGGGTTGCGATTGAACCCAGGATCCCTGTGTTATACAGCGCGAGCTTTCGCTCCACGGGCTCCAAGCTGGTGTGCTCTATGCTTCGTTTCAGCTTGGGTCCAGACGCAGCCGATACTACAAGCACGAGCGTGTGGCCCTGAACAGTGCCTCTACTGCACGAGCGCGCGTGCTTGGCAGGGACGCTGGAAGCCCGGAGCTCGCGCTTGTAGCATCGGCTGCGTCTGGACGCAAGCTGAAACGAAGAGCCCACTCGGCCACCGATCCTTTTTTTTTTTCGTTTTTGCACGTGGCCACCGATCCCTCTTTATCTGTCTGGACCACCGTGGTCTGGACCAGAGCCGTTTATTGGAGAGTTTGGCCATACATTGGTTTCGAATAGGCGGAGCATACTCGGGGCCAACGCACAGCGCCGCGAAGCATGTCCCCCATGCTTAGTGGTCGTAAATCTAAATTTGTGACACAGCGTCGACCAATCGGAGACTTCTGTTCCATCTCACATATGTCTGCGAGTGAAGGCAAAGGCACAGGCGCGTGAGCACGGAAGCTCAGCGAAACGCTTTAGGCTTTGCTACGAGACCGCGAGCATAGGAGGCACTTTCCAAAGCGCACGCGCTCGTGCTCCATGCCTTTGTCTGCGCTCGCTAGAACAGCGTCCTGAGACTGAAGCTGTAAATAGAGCAGTGCACAGAGCGGGGCTGCGCGAGCGTCTCGAGACGCTCGGCAGTCCCGCTTGGCACTGCTCAAATTATCAGCTTCAGTTTCAGGCGCTGTATCTAGCGAGTGCAGCCAAAGCTATGAGGCGCGAGACGCATGCGCTTTTGCATGTGTCTCCCAGCTCGCGCGTCTCGAGCAAAGCCTAAAGCGTTTCACGGAGCTTCCGTGCTCGCGCTGCCAGTGCCTTTGTCTTCGCTCGCAGCATTGTGAGATGGAGCAGAGGTCTCTGATTAGTCGACGTGTGTCACAAATTTAGATCACGCGTCCACGCGCTAGGGGACTGTTTCGCGGCGCTGGCGGTTGGCCCGAGCTGCTCCGCCTATTGTCCAAACTCTCCAATATACGGCTCTGGTCTGGACTATAGCCCTTCGATATGTTCGCGTTTGTCTTGCAAGTGGTGTCAAATGAGCCAGTGCACGAGGCCCGTATCTCGAGCGGCCCCTGGAAGCAGTTATCGGCGCAGTACTGAAATGAGCGGCCCTTCGAAACGAATGGCAGCGGAGCACCCGCTCCTCGCACGTGTCTTGCGCATTTCCACAACAATGGTTGGCGGTACTTGTAAGCGTGTCAAATGAATTTAGTCTGCACTTGCCGGCAGCGCCTTCAACTTATGGAATTTACGAGGATAACTCGAGTGCAACATGGCTTTGTGTATTTAAGTGGTTCTTTTTCGCTTACAGGCAGACAGACGGAAAGTGTCCTTTCTTGCCATACCCGTTGCCAATGTTGTCAGCTGCTGTGCACTTGGCGCGTGATTTTGGACGAGTAGTAGAGCCGCGCCACTTGCTTGGACAGAGAACTCCTTGGTACAGTTCACGGGTGGGAAAGGGTTGCTTCTTGTTGCTTTTGACTCGACGCGCAGAAGTGTGGACCTCGTCGACCAGGTCCACACCTCCGGACGTGCAGAAGTGTGGACCTTGCCGCGCAGAAGTGTGGACCTCGCCGCGCAGAAGTGTGGACCTCGCCACTAAATGAGCTTGCTTAGGGTCAGCACTCTGTTTCCCAATATTGCTGTGGGCGCCGCCATCTTACTGCTTATGCAGAGCAGACGCAACTGCCGATCGTCATGATTCAAAAGTGCGACTTCCTCAGCATTAGATGCGGTGTTAGGAAGCTCATGGAATATTGCTTTGATCTGTCGCGAAGCGTTTGCACATTTGTGGAGGACGAAAAAACGTTTCCTGTGATTTCAGATAAATTTTCAGATAACTGGCAGCCATGATTTTAAGCCACAATATGGACAAGTGTCGTTACCCTGAAGCGTAGCTTATTTAGTGGCACTATAGAAAGATCATGGCGGAACAGCGCAGCACTGAGCTAGGTTTCAGACGCCATCATTTTCAACGATCATTCTTCTAGTTCTTCCCAGAAGTGGCGCGCGGCACGTGTCTCGAGCATTTCCACAAAAATGACTGGCGCCACTTTTCCCAGGATAGATGGGCTTTATTCCACACATCCTGGGAGCGGGTTTGCAAACCAGTATTCAGACGAACAGCAGGCCGATATAGGACATAGGAAGTGCAAAACTGCCACTTTATTTCTTTTTTTGTTTTCTAGCTTTAAATTAGACTCTAAAAACAAACGTTTTTTTTTTTTTTTCTTGCAAAACAACGTTTCCGTGTTAAATGTCCTGGTCCAAACGGGCGCAACGCGGCATCTTGTGCTTTCGGTAATTTCGAGCGTGGAGGGAACTTCGAATTCATTCGAAAATCAGAGCTTATTCTACGTTTTGTAAGCCACTGTAATCAACGTATGCACTGGCTCGTATCTCGCGCCGCCTGTTGGCCGCTTCCTGCAGCGGCGGACGCAGAGCGAAGAAGATCTAGCTCGAGATCGGCGGCGAACAGCCCGTGGCCCGAGCCCACCTCGAGCGCCCGACCTGCATGCGCAGCTGCGAACGTGCAACTCGTTTGTTCCGGAAAAATTCTGCGCCATCTATGAGGAAAAGGGTACAAATAAATAGCGAGTTGAATCCCCCTTAATACACGACTTTGCCAACAGTACAAATCTCGCCACACGCCTTTTCTACGAATATGAAAGACGATGTAATCTTAGCAGCGATATAGCAACGTAGAAATATAATTTCGTGATCAGATAGACGTTGCGAGTGAGACGTTGCGAGCGTTCAAGAATTGCTAACACTAATCACCTTTCTCGGGTGATGAAAACGCGTGAAAATTCGCATCCTTTATACAGTACGCACCAGTCATACCTTGAACTTGAGCACACGAATGGAATGCGCCAAAAAAGGAATACGGGTGATGTTCGAGGACACAAATGCTAAGAAAGCACCACTGTAGTCGAAGGAAACAAAGACGACGGCACGGGCGTTTCTGCTGTCTTGAGAGTACCGCCACGAGACCGCCGCACAAGTAGGTGGATCTCCCTTCTAGTACGTGCTGGGTTATCATAACGACACACGACGAAAATTCACAGTCAAGGATTGCGCTTTTACGGGGAACGACGAGCTTCCACCACGCCGTCCACGTCGACGATCACCACCGACGCCATGTTCGCAGATGCAGATAGAAGGAGCCCGGCACGACCGGCATGCAACGCGCACAACCGAGCTCTCCTCGACCTGTGATTGGTCTGTCGCTCCCGTCGTTCCCGAACGTAACGAAAAAGTTCAGCCCGGCTCAACTCCTTGCGTTGCGAACGAACACGAGCGAAAAGACCGTTTGGCGCTTCGTTGCTATGGTAACTCGTCGTTCGAACCGGTTGCATTCGTTCGTAAGCGTATTGGTCGCTCCGAACGCAACTGTGTGAACGGGCCTTAATACATCAGAAATGGCTTTCATCGTTGCAATACGACACTGAGACGACAAGAACATCTTCATAATTAGATATCAAGAAGTTAGGATGCTTACAAAAATTATTTACTTACTTGTAAGGAAAATCTAGCCTCATGTGGAGTCTCCACGCATTAGTCCATAGCAACGTCCCTAGCAACGGTTTGTTTGGACCCAGACGCCATGTTGTGACGTAGTCACTTACGGGGTCAATTGAAGCTACGCGCCCGCGCCAGTAACGGAGTATATATCTTTCCATAAAAGCGTACGAGGGCGCGTTCATTGCTGTGTTTGTGCCATTTGCTTCCAAAGGCCGCTCGAGTTTCAAATAGAAATCATTCACTTCGACATCATTGAGATCACATTCAATACCATACAATGTCAGCGTTACTGTAAAATTCTCCATTTCGGTTGCATTCAAACAGAATATATATATATATATATATATATATATATATATATATATATATATATATATATATATATATATATATATATATGATATGATATCATGTAAGACGTTGGTATATTTCTTTCAACATCAGATTATCAATAGACTTAATTAATAATGAAAAAAATATCAAAAGCACTCTAAAAAGTACTTTAAAATCTGCTACCCACTCGCCTAAAAAAATTTACGTTTAGGTCACTGGGGCTAAAAAATACACTTTTACTCTTTTCTTGAACATGGAGAATCTTCGACCTCGGCGTACTATTTCGACAATATTGGGGTGGTTATTTATAAGGTCAGATAATTGGTAATCAAGTTGAATCAAACTACCATAAAAATGATGAGTTGTATAGAGCGCCCTTCTGAACACCCGTCTTGGAAAAAAAAGTCTGCTATTGCTTGGTTTATCACAGATCAAAATGCAGTCAAAGACTATAAGATACACAAGCACAAACACGCATAGTAAAAGCGCAAGTTCATGGTGCATGGTTTGCGCTTGATTGCTTTGACCGGGGACAAAAAACGCACTATAAGACGTTGAGCTCCGTGACATAGTGTTTTCTGGCTCTGCTTGATCGGCCTCATTGACCTGTTATGTCGGCTGCGCTCTGACTTACAGCGAAAACGAATTTAAACGTTTATGTCGTGCGAAAGCTCTTTCATTCACGAAATGCTGACAAGGCATGTATTATATATCTTCTTTAACGTTTGATAACATTCTTCACTGATTGATTGACTATGTTTTTAATTCTTGAATAGGTAAAACGATAGCTACTGGCTTGTGAGCCACTAACGAAATCGCTTTGCCAACCCTGCAGCTCGGAACAAAGCCAGTATCAAAGAACAAATTTTGCCCAGCTAGGCACTCTCGATCGGGTCGATGAGCTAGCTGGGCTGCGCTTCTGTGCGAACTGGGCACTGCTAGCACCACTGGCACGTTTGCTGGCATTTGTGTCAGCGGGATCACGCGCTGAGCGCTGAACGTGCACGGGCGAGCAGCAGAAAGGAGGAAATTAAGAGCAGAGGAGCACTGCCACGAGCCTGTTTTCTGGCCACA
>JAZHYW010025841.1:0-47378 GCA_037355805.1 Ixodes ricinus | reverse complement strand
AACCAAAAATAAGTAAAGAACGAAAGAGCGTCGAGGCAGCAGAAAAGCAGGCGGCGATTCGGCGGCGACAACAGAGAGCACGAGCGAGACTGACTGGACAAGATCGCGGGCAGCTGCTTATCTAGAGTGCGTCGTTATCTCGAAAGTTCGGCAAAGAAAGTTCGAGCGTCGCGCGCTCGGGGTGAGGATGAACTGGCACTTTCGAGAACAACAAAGCAAAGGGAAAGTTACAATTAGTGCGAGAATGAATGGGAATCTTCTAGAAGACCGTGACCGAGTGTTGCTTTCTCGGCTCTGCGGGCGGCAAGCTCCGCAGAGCCGAGAAAGCAACACTCGTTTTTCCGTACCTCTTATACATAAGAGGTAGGGGAAACAAAAATTTGGCTCTTATTTCTTTGTTTAGCCAGAAACTACATTTTGTCAACACCTTAGAAACATCAGTCTTCTCCTCGTAAACGCACGAAAACTAATGTTAAAATAAATAAAGCGATTTCTCAATACCACCTGGCAGTTGGGAGGCCGATGTAGTTATGACGTTGAATGCCTCCCACCCCAGCGCCACTCACGGAAGTACAGCGCAAATGTATAGGCAACTCGGTCTTGAACGGAATCGCAAAGCTTGGCGAAGAAATGCACAGTGCTTCCGCAACGTCCATTCCACACCATCAAGATCGCTGTTCTTAGCAGACGATAGGTAGGAGCTTGATCTGAGGATGCGGGGACCTCTGCCAGGCCAACCATACCACCTCCATCCTTCCCCACTCCCTCTCCTCCGGATGCGCTGTGGATAACGCGCTCAATTATGACACCAGTGCAGGTGTCGCCATCGCTGGGTACAAGCGGTTATTTCTACTTTCTGGTTCCCTCGAGCTCCTACTTCTCCGGTGTGAAACTAACACGGTGAACCGAACACTCACGGCACATAAAATACCAGCGTACACTCCTCGGATATATACTACTAGGCGAGATTGTCACGTGTTGACGCCACCAAGCGGCAATGCTCGCAACTACAATACCTTTGGCCGTGCTGAGGCCCTTGACGTCACGAGAGCGATGCGCATTGCGCTTCTCGCTGGCCGATTTTGAAGCGAGAGGTAGAAGAGCTCGCGGCCACGTCATTTCGTTTCCGTACCCCTTTAATGGCACCAGACACCGTTTGGCGAGAAACCTTGCGCAATCGAACAATTTCACATTGACGATGACCTTGACGAAACAGCTCCAAAACAGCAGCACGTTTGTTTGATATTCTGAGAAACAATACCATAAAAGTTAAAGAAAGATCAGTACAAAACATTTTTTTTATAGTACTAAAAAGTGCGCCGAATTTATATACGCAAATCTTAGTTTAAGAATATGTGAATCGTTCTTGCAAGGAGGCTAGAAACTTTGTTTGGGTCTTTCCTGGTCACCCTGTACAAATACAACGGTTCCCTGCTTCCATCAGGTGTTGATGGGGCTCACGAAACTGCATGTTGGAATCCTGAACAAGGAATACCTTTGGTCGAGATTCGGCGTTGCACACGGTACAGTGTCAAAAATCCTTTATAAGTAGTTATCACGGAACTTAAACCATATACACAAATATATGGTTCTTTTTCGTTTAAATTAATGTACGGTTTTGGGATCGAATTTTTAACTTTGACTAAAAAATACGTGTTTTGGGAGAATTCCTGAAATGAAAGAGAGCGCAAACAGCACGCTCGGCGGCTTTTTTTTTGTATTCAAGTTATTGACCATTGAAGTGGCCCGATGCGAAAACTGGTGTTTCTCCCTCCCACCGCTCGGGAATCGCACATATGGCCTCTCGCTATTTTCTCATTTCCCGAAATAAAGCACCAGGACTCTATTGTGAAACTCTCGAAATAGATTTCCTTTTCCTTAAGGAATTTTAAATTTCTTTTCTTTTTTTACAATTTTTTTTTTCAATTTACAAGGATTACGGACATGGTTTACTTGTGCCATCTATCTCCAGACGCCGGTACCCTGTAAAATGTCAATGGAGAAATTCCTTTTCTGGCCATATAATAAAAATGAGCGCACAGTTATCAAAGCGCCTTCAGACATGGGTTCTTGATGGGCGTTGAAATCACCTCAACACAAAACGAGAGCCTAAAAAAGTGTAAGGTGGTTTCAAATGTGATTACAATTCTGCTCAGTTTGTATGGGAAATCTCGAGAGAAAGACAAACTTTGCAGTACTAAGTGAATCTAGACAGACCCTTGGACAAAGTAAGCGTTGATTAAGGAGGTCAGGACTATGCGCGACTTCTTCAGCCAGGTAGAGTTTTGATAGTACCATTCAGAAAGGTTCCTGAACGCATTTTGCCCGACATACCGGGTCACAAGCGAGGTTTATGCTCCTCCCGCTGTTTACGGTGTGGCGCAGCGGTTATCGCGCCGATCTTGCATTCCGTTATCCTGGGTTCGAACCCACTCGCGTTCTTATATTGTCTCGGTGCATCTTGGTGGTATTGTAAAAATATATATATATATTTTTTTAGTTGAAGTAACGGGTTGAAAATGTTGTTGCCGCCAGGCTGGTTCTCGAAGAAATGCTTGGTATTTCGCGCAGCGGTTATATATAACAACGCATTGAGAATGAGCCTCTCAGCTCTTTTCCGTGGGGTGAACATTCCCGAAACCCCTCTTCTCCCTGGTGCAAGCAGATCAAGGTCACTTAGCGTGTGCATGAAGGACGTGCGCGCGATGCGCGGAAAACGACAGAGCCGTTTCGTTGCTGTGCATACAGGTAGGCGACGACACCGTGCTCTTACGGCCCGGTGACATGGTAAGATGACTGCGCGCCAAGAACGGTGTGGCAGGCCGAAGAACTGAACCGCAGCCCGTGTGCGTGCACAGGTCTCCAAAGCCGGTGGCAGCAGCTTCCGAGGGCGTCCAAAGCGCGCACTCGCACACCGGCCACTTAATTTCGAGAGGTAGGCGATATATGGACTCCGTGGTCAATTGTTAATTACTACTTACAAAATCCGTATATGTCTTCCCATCAGCAATACGTACACATATATGGTCATTGATCAGCAATAAAATCCATTCGGTCAGGCGTTCCCCAGGGAAGCATCTCGGGCCCTTTCTTATTCAACCTTTACGTAAATGACATTGTAAATATCAGCCGATCAACGAAGTTTATTATTTATGTTGACGACACTAGTTAACTTTTTACTGGTGATACCGCCTCAGATCTCATAGATACCACGAATGATACGCTAGAAAAAATAGCGAGATAGAGTAAAAGTAACGCTTAAAAAATAAACATAAATAAGACAAAGGCAGTTCTATTTCGCCCAAAGAATTAACATGTTGACGTAAACAAGACCATTTGTTTAAACACTACTAGAATTGAGCTAGTCTCTTCTTTTAAAATATTCGAAATTGTTTTTCTCAGAGACAATGTCATGGGACGATCACGTTTAATTACATAATATCCAAATTGTCCAGCATTGTTGGCTTAATATATCGTAATAAACACATATTTCCACTTCAGGTAAAGTTGTTAATATATAATTCATTATATTATTCAAATATAAACTATGGTCATCTAGTATGGGGCACAACTACTTTTACTAACTAAAAAAATTCATTTTGCAAAAAAAGATACTAGGAAGTATTTGCAAAGTCCCATTCGAATATCCAATGGATTCACTTTTTACTCAACTACGTGTAATTAAAATGTTTGATTTGTATAGATATCGCCTTTTCGCAAAATATATGATTGAAAAAAAATACCTGTACATCATCTTGAACATTTAGCGAATCTGACACAAAAAGTACACTCGTACCAAACGCGCATTCTGCAACCCTGACAAGTGCCTCTTTTTAGAACAAATTACGACCATTATACCACAGCATACACGATACCGACCATCCTTAACCACCTTCATATGCACAACATAGTACTTGACACGGTATCGGTAGGTACCTTGCGGGACATGATACTCTCTGGGAAAATCAGCCACGATTGAACGGTGCCTTTGTGTGTATTTTCTGCGTATTTTTTTCTAAAGGCGAATATGCTTGTGTTTTGTATATTGTACAATAATTAATTAACGTAGACTATTTTTTCTGGTTTTTCCTTGAATGTTGCAGGGTAGTGCTACGGTGATGTGCGGAGTTGGCGACATGGTAACTGTGTGCGTGTCAGCCTTTGTGAGTGTGGTTCTCTTCAATATGTTCTGCCTCAACAACAGAAGATCGACCAGGAATTGGGGCAGTCCCCTGCGCAAGTGACAAACGATGCTGTACATTCTGGATAACGTTATTTTTATTTGCTCTTCCGAGTGAGGCAACGAGGTACACTCTAAAAATGGTCACGCAGAGCAAGCGTGACGCAAAGCGATTTTTTGCACGCTTGTTCTAAGCGTGGTGTTTTTCAACGCTTAGAATTCACGCTCCCTAAGCGTGAACGGTGGATAGGTTTAACGCTTGCAGGCGTGACGCAAACCGATTTTTTACACGCTTGTCCTAAGCGTGCTGTTTTTCAACGCTTAGAATTCACGCCCCTAAGCGTGAACGGTGCTATGCTTTAACGCTTGGCAGGCGTGAGGGGGCACTTGTGTTTACACGCTTATTACGGCGTGCGTTTTCTCCACGCTCTCGCATTTAGTATATCGTCCCAATAACTAAGATTATTGGGACGCGATACTAAATGCGAGAAAGCCCAATGTCAGCGGCCAGAGGTTTCAACCACGACGCACATTTCACGTGCCTAGAAGGCGTCATTATTTAAGAGTGGAGAAAACTCACGCCGTAATAAGCGTATGAACACACGGGCCCCCATGCATCGTATTGTTATCGGATATCATAATAGGAGCTCAAAAACGATCTGCTAAATCTCTCTAAGTACTCCTTTAGGCGAACTGAGTTGAGTGCAAGAAAGATCAACGTGCTGCTTCATGTATAATTACGCACATATACGAATGGCAGTTGTGAATCATGTTACGCCTGGTACATTGCACTAAGTAGCTGCAAGCTGTTCACAGCTGTGCAACTTGTATAAAGATTTTAGGAAATTTATCTTTGGCGTCTAAAAACCCAAATGAAAGAAAGAGAGAGAGAGATGTCGTTAGGCTCCAGTTACAAGGAGGAACAGTCCAAAAGGAACTAAACAGAAAAAGGCAAACAAATTTCAGCTTCGGAGATAAACTCTTTATTAGAAAATCTATTTTTGTTTGTACAAATAAGCCGTTAAAAATTATAAAACCTACTAACTGCTAAGAACTACGACAACTATGAGCATCATGAAACAACTATGAACGAATGTCAATATATTGAATTTTTAGCGGGTTTTAATCAGGATATATTTTTTCAGTAAATGTTAGTAACAATATCAATATATAATTCTTTACCGTATGTTTTGCAGCTAAGCAGTGATAATTGTGTCGTGTCATACTTCTGCGGTTCATTTTCTACAACAATTGGTATATTAGAAAAATTGTGCTTGGTGGCAAGTCTGTGATTTTGTAAAAGAAATTAACCACAGGATAAGAGGAGGTATTTCGTTCTAAAATGGGGTGGTAACGAAACACAACCAGTTTAAACAACGTCAACACTTCGCTAACAAAGGTCAAACTGGCATAAATATTATATAAAATCAAATGAGCAAAGTGTTGACTTCGTTAGAAAAGTCAACATTTGCTAGCAAAAAATTAATTGGCGTAATGACTAGATTTAGTTTTGGCGCATCCGACCACGTGGCATTGCCATTTTTTTCTACATATCTTAGATTTTTCATTATTAAGGGCACTTTTGTTCAATTGACTAGAGCTGTTAATATTTTGATGTACATAACTCCCTCCAACCATTCCTCAAAATGAGTATGAAAAAACAAAAAGAAAAACAACCTTGTGCGAGAAAAGTGCAACTTTGAGAGATACGCAACCCTTTCTGGGCCCATGCTATCTCAGACCTGCTTGCTGGTTTCACTACTCCGTACAAAACCAAGCATCTGCCCAAATGCTGCTGGGTATGTTACGTTCTCTAAGTAGTAAACACAGAGGCATAGCACTAGCGCTTTCTCGAGAGACGTGTCTGGTTGAAGGTCCATTTCGTTTCGTGGTTTGTTGCCGCACATTAGCCGTCTCGTGTCGCCTCACACAATGCAGGGTCCAAGAAAATCCGTCGGTGAAACCTGTCAACAATAAGATTAAGATATTGGGCCTAAAAAAACGTAGTATTACAAAAATGAGTATAAACACTTGGACGTTAAAATTGTCCACATTGCACTAACTGAAGCGCGCATAACAGGCTGTTCTTAGCTGCAGCCTGCTCTCGTTCTCGTTCCTCTCTCGCTGCAGCCTGCTCTCGTTCTCGTTCTCGTTCCTCTCTCGCTGCAGCCTGCTCCCGCTCTCGTTCCTCTCTCGCTGCAGCCTGCGCTCGTTCCTCTCCGCTGCAGCCTGCTCCCGCTCTCGTTCCTCTCTCGCTGCAGTCTGCTCCTGCTCCTCTCTCGCTGCAGCCTGCTCTCGTTCTCGTTCCTCTCTCGCTGCAGCCTCCTTTTTAGCGTTCTGAAGTAGTTCCCACGCAATTTTAATTTCCCTGCTTCCGCGCTCTCTGAAATTGCTTTACTGATCTCAGATTTCTTCATCTTTTGCTCCACCTCCACACCCAATTCTTCACACAAACAGAATAAATCTGTTCTCAGTAACCTCATTAGATCCATGATCGCTGCTCTTTAGCTTTGGCTTTGTTCTAAAACTTGTCGCAAGGTTGTACACAAACCCAGCGCACGAGTCAAAACTTAAGGATTCCCAGCAGTTCAAAATTAATTACCCATAATCTGAAGCCTGGCGAATCTCAAAGCAAAGTCCAAACGCTCACCCGCAGATGTAGCACGATGTCGCATGGTCCGATTCCAACCGCTGCCAACCAGTTGTTAGAGGCGGGGTTTATGCCGCACGTCCGGGAGCTTCCTGGCTCGTGACGACGACCATTCCCCGAAGTGAAGAACCCAGGGGTCCAGTGGAGGTGGGAGAATTGGTAACGTAACGAACGGTTTAATTACATGGTTGCGATACAGTCGTCAAATCCGAGAGAACTCCGGAGCAGCCTCGCGCTCCGCCTTATATAGGGTCCGTTTTCTCCCTCACTCCCCGCCAGGGCAGCAAGTGCGCAGCAGCAACCCGCCGTCAAGTGCGTCGTAGCAAGGTCCGCCGCGTCGTAGCCAGCAGTGCGTCGTAGCCAAAGTTCTCCGCAGTTAGGCCAGGCCTCTCTCCCCTTCCGGAGCGCACCAAGCCGCACGCACGCACACACGTCCCGTTGACGTCACGGACGCGTTGAGACCTGTCTCCGCAGGCGCAGACACGTAGGCGACGGTTCCGTACTCGTCGGGACTCGTTTCGCGTAGGCCCCGTCCAGCAGGCGACGTTCCCGGACAGATCATGACTCGTTTCCGCAGCGTTGAAACTCGGAAGAAGGTCGCCGAAGGTTCCATTCTTAACAGCCCCTCCGGGGCCAGGGAAACCTCGAAAGGCCGGTGGTACAATCGCTGGCCTGAAGAGGTGGGCTTGGAGTAGGCCTTGAGAAGACGCTGCAAGCACCCAACAAACTCCCAAACCTCTTACAACGGAGGCATTAGCGGAAACGTCCCACACAACACCACGCCACACCGCAGTCAAACGCTCGGAATTCGCCAGAGACCCGCCAGACCGGATTACGGATGACCATAATTTGCCAAAACAATGCAAATTGAAAACTATAGTACAATTTCGGGTATCGAGACCCCTGTCGCCAAAACTCATTTTTCCAACGAGGTCACAATGAACAAAATACAAAAGACAAAAACTCTTCGCAATTTGTGAGGTCCTTTTGGGGTTTTAACGAAGTGCCCCCACTTAGATCCTCATTCCCGTGGATGACGAAGACCTCTGAGATCATCCCTACTGTTTTTCGTGATGCCAGAAAAATCTGCTCAACCCATCGGCATTGCCGTTAAATTTGCCTTTCCTTTTTCTTGCCCTGAAGTCGTAGTGATCGATTTTCACGTGATTTCTAGACGTGAAAATGCGGTCCTTATAGCGCCGATAAAACAATCCGCCTTTTTCATGCCCCGTTACATTGGTCCTAGCAATCTCCTGAGCTGTACCGCGAAACCCTGACACACTAGGGTCGCTCTTCTGCTCGACTGTCAAAGACACTCTGTCTACTCGTAGCAGAGGACCAAAGTTACGTGACGCCGGAGCTACGAGAGATCTTTCACTGATCCCGTCTTCCTCCGCCTTTTTCGCCGGTTCGTTGGGACGGCGTACACTTTCTAGTGCTACGAGGTCAGGCTGTTCTACAACCTGGTCCCTCTCATCCCGTTTCTCTGCCTCGAGCTCTGGGAGTGCCTGCTCCCCGACAGCTGCCTCTGGCTCTGGATCACTCGTCAACAAAGGGGCGAGCTGACGCGATTTGGACCTCGTACATGACTGAACTAGTCCTTCTCCCAGTTGTTGACCCCTCTCGCGCAGCAGGAAATCTGACCGGTTAGAAAACAAATAAGGATACTCCAACGGGACTGTTTGCGAGACAGCCGCCTCTGTCACTAGCTCTCCGAACGGGCCAGTTATCCTTACCGTCGCCATAGGCAGACAGACACTGTGCTTTTCGAGCAGCTGCTTGATCCAAACTACCTTTCCAGTAAAATCGGATGTCGTTACATACGACGGATGAACAACGTCCATTGTCGCTGCACTGTCACGAAGCACCCTGCACGGCTTTCCGTTTACCTGGAGCTCGTGAAGATAGGGACGAAGGAGCTCCAGGTCCTCGTCACTACCGGTCACGGTCGAGAACACAACCCGCGGTTTCTTACATCTGGCCGCTATGTGTCCCGGCTCCTGACAGTTGTAGCACAGGAACGGCTTCCTTGCCTCGAACTGCCCTGTTTGGCTTTTCCGCGCCTCGTCTCCGTTCGAGGGATCTCCGTTCGAGGGATCTCCGCTCTTTTCTGGGACCTTTTGTCCTGTTTCTGGCTTCTCGGGCCCGTTTTCTCGCGAGCCGTTTCCCTGTCGGAAGGTCTTGCGCTGATCGCTCCGGCCGGGTTCGCTTTCCTCTCCGCTCAGCTTTCTACGCGTTGCGTACTCCTCGGCTAGCTCAGCGGCCCTTTCGACAGAGTCGACTCCTACCCTGTCCTGCACCCAGAGCTTGACTGACTGCGGAATGCTACGAAAGAACTGTTCGAGGCACACACACTCGACTACCTTGTCTCGGCTTTCGTACACTTCCTCGCTCTTCAACCATTCTATCAAATTGGTTTTAAGCCCGTAAGCGAATTCCGAGTAGCCCTCGCTGCTCTTTTTGGATGCGTTTCTAAACCTTTGACGGAACGCCTCGGCAGAAAGGCGGTACCGTTTCAAAAGGCTGGACTTCACCTTGTCGTAGTCGTCCGCGTCTCCAGCACTAAGGCGCGCGACAACCTCTGCAGCCTCACAGGGCAACAAAGTCAAAAGCCGTTGCGGCCACGTTTCTGGGGCGAAGCTCAACTTCTCACATGTCCTCTCAAAGTTAACTAAGAATAGGCCCACGTCTTCCCCAACTTTAAACGGCTGCAGGAGCTTCTTCATTTGATACGACTCGGTCTCACTTGCTCGTACCGGAGCCCCAACTCTACTGTTCTGCGAGTTTAATCGCTGTTGTTCAATTTCGAGCTCTAGCCTTTTCAGCGCTCGCTCCTCTGTCGCAGCCTGCGCTCGTTCCTCTCTCGCTGCAGCCTGCTCTCGTTCTCGTTCCTCTCTCGCTGCAGCCTGCTCTCGTTCTCGTTCTCGTTCCTCTCTCGCTGCAGCCTGCTCCCGCTCTCGTTCCTCTCTCGCTGCAGCCTGCGCTCGTTCCTCTCTCGCTGCAGCCTGCTCCCGCTCTCGTTCCTCTCTCGCTGCAGTCTGCTCCTGCTCCTCTCTCGCTGCAGCCTGCTCTCGTTCTCGTTCCTCTCTCGCTGCAGCCTCCTTTTTAGCGTTCTGAAGTAGTTCCCACGCAATTTTAATTTCCTCTGCTTCTGCGCTCTCTGAAATCGCTTTACTGATCTCAGATTTCTTCATCTTTTGCTCCACCTCCACACCCAATTCTTCACACAAACAGAATAAATCTGTTCTCAGTAACCTCATTAGATCCATGATCGCTGCTCTTTAGCTTTGGCTTTGTTCTAAAACTTGTCGCAAGGTTGTACACAAACCCAGCGCACGAGTCAAAACTTAAGGATTCCCAGCAGTTCAAAATTAATTACCCATAATCTGAAGCCTGGCGAATCTCAAAGCAAAGTCCAAACGCTCACCCGCAGATGTAGCACGATGTCGCATGGTCCGATCCCAACCGCTGCCAACCAGTTGTTAGAGGCGGGGTTTATGCCGCACGTCCGGGAGCTTCCTGGCTCGTGACGACGACCATTCCCCGAAGTGAAGAACCCAGGGGTCCAGTGGAGGTGGGAGAATTGGTAACGTAACGAACGGTTTAATTACATGGTTGCGATACAGTCGTCAAATCCGAGAGAACTCCGGAGCAGCCTCGCGCTCCGCCTTATATAGGGTCCGTTTTCTCCCTCACTCCCCGCCAGGGCAGCAAGTGCGCAGCAGCAACCCGCCGTCAAGTGCGTCGTAGCAAGGTCCGCCGCGTCGTAGCCAGCAGTGCGTCGTAGCCAAAGTTCTCCGCAGTTAGGCCAGGCCTCTCTCCCCTTCCGGAGCGCACCAAGCCGCACGCACGCACACACGTCCCGTTGACGTCACGGACGCGTTGAGACCTGTCTCCGCAGGCGCAGACACGTAGGCGACGGTTCCGTACTCGTCGGGACTCGTTTCGCGTAGGCCCCGTCCAGCAGGCGACGTTCCCGGACAGATCATGACTCGTTTCCGCAGCGTTGAAACTCGGAAGAAGGTCGCCGAAGGTTCCATTCTTAACAAGACCAAAGACCGGACTCGTTGACTATTGACAATCGGTCACGCGTTTACTTTTTAGAAGGTCGTAACTCTGGCGCGGAAACAAATGTGGGGTCCACGAGAATTTTTAGACTCGTTAATCGTGCTTATCCCCAGCCACAGTCTTCTTTACGTATTGTACGAGTTGCTGTATTTTCCTTATTGGTGTCCCTAGTCGCGCAAATATGATGTCCCCCACATGGGAGAAAAACGCCTGATTAAATTGTTAGTATTATTGTCAGGTCAAGTCGGTGTAGTATGTGTATTACACTAAATTGTAGTTTTTTTTTTTTTCACAAAACGAAGGTGAAATTTTTAGACATTTCTGATTGGACTTATCGGTCCCCAGAAACAAAAATTCGATCCTCATATCAAAATCAGTGATAAATACAACGTTCTTCCATTAAGCCTCTGTGCAGGTGAGGTCCTAAAGTGGTGAGCTTTTGTCCGGTGGTGGTGTGGAGGATTCGGCACATTGACGCTTATCGCGACGATTAGTTTCGCATGTTTCGGCCACCAATGCCATTGCTGTCGCATTGAACCATGTGTTAAAAAACAAGTAGGTATTCTTAATAATTAATACAATACTTTTCTAGGATTGGCTTCCATCGTTTCCGCTCTGCCTTTTCTGGTCACATGGCGTGCAGCAGTCGCACCAATACGCGCCCAGGTAGCATACCGATGCTGCGATCGGATTTCAACTGGTTGTAACTCTGTCACAGAGCCGCTGCGACAGTGCGACCGCGATTTATTCATATGCGCACATCACAAGTGCACATATAACCACAAGATCAGGAGGTCAGCCCCTCGCTCGGTCTTCCCAAATCCCATTATGCTAGAGTCGCGAGTGAACATATTCACGTAGAACCCGACTTTTTAATCTTGAACGACCCGGGTACTATTCACTATCGGACCCTTGTAAATTCTGAGAGCTGCATTTGTCATCCTCTCTTTTTTTGGAAAGAGGGTTTCATTGTTGACCCCCACTGTCCCCGGCTATCTACACACCCTACCCTAATCAACTCTTTTCGACAGTTCGACAAACGGGCACTTTCGCCCCATTCTCCATTCTGCGAATCGGCCTAGGGTGAATTGTCCTATTCGACGAATTGTCCTTCTTCCAGTTGTCCAGAGACCAATATAATTTCGACGAATAGGCCGGATTCGCGGTGCAATACGCTTCCCCTACAAAAATAGAAAGCCACGTGGAACGATCTATTGTTATATTCACACAGGATCCAGGCTATTGGTACATCCGGGTGTGAACCTTCTGCTGCATGTCGAGGTGGATGCGTTCGCGTCCTTTATCAGCAGTTAAGCTCCCACGTACCAAGACGTCATCAACTACCTCGACAGAATCGCGAGCTTTGGAGTGCTTCCAGGAGCCAGTTAAATTACACGGGCTTCTGAAAAGCACTATGCATGTCACATGCAAAAAACAATTGCGTACTGCGTGATTCCAGTATTATCGCCCTATTCTGTGACATACAAACCTACTGGCAGGGAATGCATGCGTATGTAAACTACTGATAACTGCAGTGTATAGTGAGTAGTTGTCAGTTCCAAAGATAAACGAACAAATATTTAAAAGAAATGTCCAATTCACACAACTCTTCTGCATTTGCTCATGAATTGTCGGGTCACACCCCAACCACCCTCGTGCATTTATAGGTGCGTTAGATGTAGATTGTTTTTAAAGATATCTATATTATTATTTTTTATTAGTGGGAAATGACGCTTGCGCAAACTGCTGATCCCTCGCACCAACAGCTCCCAAAGCTTATTTCAAAAATTTAAATATTCACTCTGCGCATAGTCAGTGGCGCTGGCGGGCGGTCATGTGCTTACAATGCGGGTCTCCGTACGCAGCTCATCTATAGATCGAAACGGGCAGAGATGAGGACTGAACTATACTTCGTTTCAGCTTGGGTCCAGACGCAGCCGATGCTACAAGCGCGAGCCTGTGGCCCTGAACAGTGCTTGCACTGCACGGGCGCGCGTGCTTGGCAGGGACTCTGAAAGCCCCGAGCTCGCGCTTGTAGCATCGGCTGCGTCTGGACCCAAGCTGAAACGAAGTATAGAAATTCCTGGGATCTGAAGCGCGGCTTTCATAGACGTACCCCAATGGCGCTGCACTCGAACACCCGGACAATGCATCCCTGTTATATATTTCAAATTGTCTGACCTATGTCATCAAAACATTCGAAACATTTCAACTGTCATTATCAAAGAACCGTTTTGCGTCGTACAATCAATACCTTTAACCGATGGGTACATAGCTGCGCATCGGCACTCAGCGAACTAACCATCATGCCTTCCTTTAGATGAAATTATAATATTTGTGTCTGCTCTATGTTTCTCTGTCGGTCCGTCAACGCCACCTTCAGTGGCACATTTTAGTATGACGAAAATACGGCAATGCCTGCAGGAACGCGGAATAAATACACACGCAAGTCTGTATATTTAACGAGACAAATTAATCTAGCACGTGACAGGCGAGACGGAATGTCCAACGTGCCTGAATGTCCAACGAGACGAAAGATCCAATCGAGACGGAATGTACAACGAGCCTGAATGTCCATCGAGACGAAAGATCCAACCGAGACGGAATGTCCAACGAGCCTGAATGTCCAACGAGACGGAAGGTCCAAGCGAGACGGAATGTCCAACGCGCCTGAATGTCCAACGTGCCTGAATATCCATTATTGGATCTTTCGTCTCGTTGGACATTCAGGCTCGTTGGACATTCCGTCTCGTATACCCTTTTCCCCTTGCCACATTGCCACGTACCCACTCCTCCTTCACCCATACCCTGGGTGTTCGTCCATTCCAAACCGTCAACTTTCAACGCGGGAGACCGACGCAGTGGTGGGACTTCTGGAAAAATATGCTTTTTGAAGTTTTTGCGACAGCAATGCAACACTTTCTGACCTATGTACTGCAGTGTCTACAGCCGAGAACAAACTCGCCCGACTACCTCAACTACGCCCCAGCATGCACGGGTCACCTCCTTCACCTTTCCGAATAAACATTTGTTTCAATTCCGCGCTGAATCACAAGCAGCAAAAACTGTTTCCTAGATGTGACAGTCAGTGGCGTCACAAAGGGGGGGGGCGGGGGGGGCGGACCGCCCCGGGTGCAGAGCTCAGGGGGGTGTCGCGGCGGGCCACGAAAAGCGGGGGGGGGGGGGGCGCGGCGGGCCCCGCGAGAGCGTATGGGGGGAGGAGAGGTCACGGCGGGCCACGCGAGAGCGGGGGGGGGGGGGTCGCGGCGGGCTACCGCCCCGGGTGCCGCTGACCCTCGTGACGCCACTGGTGACAGTCATGCTGAAGAGCACATCGCTTGGAGAAAAGCAACATGGTGGAGATTGTGCTACTTGATACTTGCGCTTTCACAACAAAACAAGAAAAAAAAACTGCGGGTTCAGATAGTAATGGGGGACAAACGAAAACAGGGTTCTTACCCAAATATTGCAGTCTTCCATGAATAGCTGGCGATGGCCGCAGTAAAGGCACCAGCCAAATGGGAAGCATTTTGCTTGGCTGGCATTCATATCCGTCTCCCGCAGGAATTCGGGGCACTCGCACTCGCTGTGTTTTGCAGCGATCCCGCGGCATTGCACGCACGTCAAGTGCGGTAAACATGGCACACTGTGCCGGAACTCACGCGCCGTCTCCCGCGAAGTCTCGCAAGTCGCAGTCAGTCAAGCTGGTCCAGCCCCAGCCACAAACAAAGCGTGTCGGGAACTGACTGAGCGAGCCAGGGAGCAACGGGAACAGCGCAACGGCTTTCTCGCTTTTCCCGCCAAAAAAGAGGACGCATGCGCCCTCTGTGCTTCCAGAAAGAAAAAAAGAAAAAGAAGCTTACATTAACAAAAAATCAACAAAAAAGCAAGCGCAGGTGAATCTTCGGGAGGGTCAATCCATTCGGATATATATTGGCGTGAGGATGAATGGAGGCCCGCGCGTTTCTCCGAAAATCTGAGCGTGTGTTTTGCGGTCGTCACGCTAACGCTGTTGATCACGTCCGAAAAAAAGGCCGAGCGGAATTCCTCGGACTGCTCTAAAATGCTTGGACACCGAAAACAAACGCTTGTTCTCGATCACGTGGTGCTTAAAACGTCATTCCCGCCGTATTGACGTCGGTTCCACGCTTGAAACTCGCGGTTAGCGTGAGGTTCAGCGTGACAGTTCTAGGGTGTAGGGGCACCTCTGACTGACCAGTACTTTAAAAAGGCACTGACAAGTGGAAAACATTATTATTATGTTTTATTATCCGAAACGATTGAAATTCATGGCCGAACATTACCCCCCCCCCCCCCCCATTTCGAAACTTGAAATTCAGCATTTATGAAGCAAAAAAACAATTTGCAAATGCCGAATTTGTAGTTCCCGCCCGATCCGCGCCAGTCCAGTGACCTCAAATATTGAGCCGTCCTGCGAGTCGAGTTTCTCTGAAACCTCCTTACCTCCGTACCGCCGAAACCTCTGTACCGCCGTAAGTCTATCTCCTCCGCGAGTTTCCTTACATAATCAAAAGAAACTGTTTTCGATATATTATGAATACAAAGAACGATACTTCCACGAAATACAGATAGTCTCCTTGCGCTGACTATTCTTGACGCCTTCCGATCCTAAATAAGCAATATAAATATACGCGCTTCTTATTGAGAATGTTCCGGCACTATTAGTAAACAAACCTCAGTTGTCATAAGGACCTTTGAACCCTCGTGATGTTTTAGTCGTCGAGTAGACGTATCGGACTTGTTTCCGAAGTAAGGCAAGAAAGCGCGGTGAAATGCGACGAAGAACACGAATATAACGCAACCGCCAAGGCGCGGAGGGGAGAGCGGAGCAGCAAGTTGAAGCAACGTAATGGCTGCCGCGTCACGTGATTTCAAGGTGGCAGCGGCCATGCGGAGGAGGACGAAAAGGTCTATACTCCGTTCGCCCCTAAGCTGAGACTGCGGTGGAAGCTATACGTCCTCGATGGACCAGTCATACACCTCCCTTTCGCACGTCATCAAGCTCCCGACCACACCCACACGCAGAGAGTCGGGTCAGGTGGTAAGAGGGTGATTCCATGCCAAAGCAGACGCGGTAATTTTTTCACGTCTGGGATATGTACGAAGAAATTAATTTGTATAACCCTTTCGTGGGCAAATTTTATAAAAGGAGTGGGGAACTGCTTTTTTTTTTATTCACACATTACATCGATAGAGCATCACAATTCAGCAAAATGTTTATTTTTATCACAAGCGTAGTTTTTTCTACGTGGGTGGGAAGCATACTTCCCACTGCCCCTATGTGGGCTACTTTCCGTGAAATTTTCGGAAGCATAATTCTTTGCAGAGGGGTACAGAACACGCAGTGCATGTGTACCTGGTTCTTTTTTATACCGCTTGGTGTTAGAGTTAGAGTTTTCGATTGGAAAGTGCTGTCCCACTCCGGCAACTTGACCTCTTTGGGCACACCCATGTCCTTAGAAAGGAATGACGGTGTACTCCTTCTCTTCTTGCGTGACGTGTGTCCGCAGATGAGCTGCCTTGTGAGCTTCAGTCTAAAATAAAGCTGATCTTTCTTCTGCAACACCACGGTGTTGTACAAAACGAAGGCATTGCCAATTGAAAAGTCCACAAAGAAATAAAAAATCCTCTGCCACCACTTGAGTGCATGGCGTCCGATGGCGTACCTCTCCCGCAGCTGGTCGAACTTGTCGACGCCTCCCATTATTTGGTTGTAGGTGGCAACAACCTCGGGGCAGGTGACAGTCGTCTTCGTCCCATCTTTATGTGTTCTTCAGATAGAAGAAATATATGTCGTTTGCCATATTCATCCGTTCATGCATCCATTCGTTGGTTTAATGATTCATTCAATCCTACTAGCTTGTAACTTTGTAGCATATAGCTTTCTTTGAGACCAGAAAGGCTAGATGCCTGACAAACACAGTTACTTTTATCGATGGACATGCAAACTTGGGGTCTGGGACAAACGCTAAAAAAGAACAAAGCCTCCGGCACCTGGCACGTCCGGCGTACGCAGTTGGCGGGATATAGAATAAAAATAAAAGTACTCCCCTGGCAGGAAAGATACAACATATTTTTTCTTAATGCGAAAAAATCCTAACAGAGGGCACCACATGCCGCAGATGGGAAGCGAGCTTCCCTACGGACATATTTATGCCAGTCTCTATATTGGGAAGTATACTTCCCACCACCCACGAAAGAGATAAGGAAGCCTCTGAACTAAAAAAAAAAGTATTTTTGTGATAAAATAAATTTTTAGTTTTGCTGATATTATGACATAAATTTCTGGAATTTGCATATAACTCAGTGTAGTTAAGAAAAATATTGTGAAAAAACAGTTGCTTACTACAGAAATTTAGGTGGGCGCCTAATGTTGGCAGTTTGGCAGCAGCGGTGGCAGGTGTGCCACGGAAGTGACATTTCTGCTCGCAACCTAACAGGTAAATCAATTTTGCTACTGATTCTCAGTGTTAGATTCATGTGATTTATTTTAGGCTGCTGTCGCTGCTGCTTTGCTGTCTGTCGTTGAACTGCCTGATTATATGCTTGCGTGACAGTGTGACGGTTTTAGTAGCCTAAGTATTGTAAGTGCCATGACTGACCCTTGTTTGTGTTGCGATAACGAATTAACAGACGAAGATGGTTCAATGAGATGCGCAGAATGTGGTTACTCGTATCACTTTGGTAGTTGCTCTGGCGTCTCCGAATCAACCTTTCAATTGAAGGGGCGAAAAGCATGGCGTTGCCAGACATGTAGGACCGCCAGATTGAGGAGTAGTCAGAGCGAAAAACTGAAGCAAGAGGAAACCAACTTGGCAGCTGTAGTTCCATCTCAATCAGCACTACGCCTTTGTTATCTTGTTGCGCGGTGCCTCCTCCACTCTGGCTCCGCGCCAGCTGTGCGCCTGACTTTGCCGAAAATGATAGGGCTCGTTTCGACGAAAACCCGGTGGTGTCTGTCAGTTTGTCAGCGCCGGGGGAGAGGGAGAGGTTGACGCCTGCTCACGTGAGCGCCTCGGACCAATGGGAGCATCGCACGTGACAACTGACAAACGAAAGACACCGCCGGGTTTTCGTCAAAACGAGCGTTCTAATGCGTTAAGGCCCGTTCACACTCTTGCGACCGAGTACGACCGAGATAGACCAGGCCGGTTTTTAAGCCTCTTGCGATCTCTTAGGACCGGATGCGCTACAGCGGAGCTGGTCCTAAAAGATCGCAAGAGGCTTAAAACCGGTCTGGTCTCTCTCGGTCGTACTAGGTCGCAAAAGTGTGAACGGCCCTTAACGCATTTAAATACGTTGTACGGGTGACAGTGGCGTACGCAGGATTTCATTTCAGGGGGGCCGGACCAACGAGAGTAAAGGGGGACAAGATATAAAGAAAAGAAAGTTTTTTTTCTAATAACTATGCATTATTCTATTAAGTAATTAAAATAAAGTTGTCATATTGGTTTTGGGATGATTATGATACATAAAAATGATGCCCCGGAAATTAATTTCCAGAAAGGCATTTGCATTTTACTTTTTTTATTTACAAGTCACGTCAAAAGAAAACACCAGAGTTAGCGGAAAACAAGAATCATAAAAACAAATATTTTGTAAAGCACGACTCCAATTGCATGAAGCCTCCAGTCAGCGGGGCTGATAAAACAATGATGCATAAGTAGAAACGCGGAACACCTTGATGGATAGACGATAAACAGTCGAAAGCTGCTCCACCATAAATTACTCCCTATCTTAACCTCATCTAACCGACAAAAGACTCACGTGATTTGTACGTCAGTGTCGATTTCTAAGGTTCCCGAAGTCCGCTCACAAAATAATAATAATAATAATAATTTTTATTTGCACGAGAAAGTTTGCCCACTCAGCGTCGTGCAAGGCTAGACAGAAAGGTCAGTACCCTTACGCATGTGCGCCTGCTAGCCCGCCGCTGAGTAGGTGTAAACATAAACCAACAGTAGTCGTAAGTACAAGATAAGAATAACAAGTATACACGTATGGAAACAACCAATAATCAGAACCCAGAGGGGAAGATAAGACAACTGGCTGTGCCCCAACCCACCCCCACGCAGACCACGGCGGAGGCCCCAGCCACAAGCCCAAACCCGCGAGCGCACCGCTGCGTGTGGTGCATCCCGCGCAGCCGAGCCCGCAACCGCGGCCCCGCCACGCCCCGCCCCAGGGTGACACGAAGCACGCGCGAAGACCCTTGGGTGAACCCCTGACGGGCCATCAACTCGTGAAGAGATGCTGGCCATATCGTCTGCATAGCTCATGGGATTCCTCCCTGCCCCGCGGAAGAGGCTTGCGCTCCCTCAGCGAAACAGAGTCACACAACGCAACAAAGGGACGATGTAAAATGGTTTACACACTCACATATTGCACTTGGCTCTCGTCCTGAGGCAGCAGGTCGCACACTCGCGCCCCTATCTCGCGCGGTTCTCAAACTGCCGATGACAACTTCCGTACTCGAACCTTGAACCGCATATCCCGCTCATTTAGGCGCCTATATCCACTTTGCTAGACTTTTCCCGCCATCCGAGGAGCCAATCAGATATCGCTCTTTTTAGACCAATGGGAGCCACGCGGTACAAAACAAACACAGACAATACAAAATCCAATTAAGAAAGGACACGTGCCTAGACCCCCGAAAACTCCCAAAAACCTTCGCCCTAACTGTCGACCGTCAGCCGGACACCGCTTCCAAGAAAAACCCCTCGTCGGGGTGCAAAAGCAGTACGACGCTTCTTTTCAAAATAAAAAAAAGGCTACAAAACATCGAGGGGCCCCGCTGCGCTCGAGCGAAGCACAGCGCATGGTACGCACCCAGAGCGGGGGTCCTCGAGGAACAATTAAGACGGGGGACTCGGGGGCCGCTCAGTGGCGACGACAAACCAGCTTTGGCGGCTCCGCGAGAGGGACATGGGGCACTCGCGAAGCAATAAAAGTAGAAGTAAAGGAATATATTTGTTAATTGATTATTCTCCAGCCATATTAGACAAAAGGCGTTAAAACTACGCATTTTTTATTATGTTTACTATGTCATAAATGGCATATTGCATTCCCTTCCCTTTTTATTTCCTTTTTTTTGTTTACAACTTCTCCACGAAGTTTGATATTGATAAACCTCGAAGTTAGTGACCTCGCCGACTCCCCCCCCCCCCTCGAAAATTTTGCGGGGGCCGCGGCCCCTTCGGCCCCCCCCCCTGTGTGCGCCACTGACGGGTGATTTCTAAAAACGAGAGAGCCTGAAGATCTTGAGGCATTCAAAGTATACCATAATAGACTTACAAAAGAACTCGAGAGTGCAACAGAAAAGTACTTCAGCCACATATTTGCATCAGCAGCAGAGCGACAGATATCACATGGAAAAGGGTTAATAATATCCTTAATCTGCGTAGGTAATAAAGAAATAAAAGAGCGACAGTTTAATGATCATTTTGTGAGCCTGCCGATAGATATTCCTGATAAAAACGCTTGTTCTACTGAAACAAGAATGATCAGTCCATCTTTCTTGAGCAGTTGTAGATACAGAGGTGACGCTAACGTTTTTATCACTATAGAATAGTGCAAGTTGTGACGCTGACGACATTCAAATAAGCCCGATAAAACCTGTTTTAGATCTGATATCTAGTTGTTTGACGTATATCATTAATTTGTGTATGCAGTCTCCATGGGGTCTTTCTTAGAGCAATGCAGACTACTAGGGTAACTGTTCTTTATGAAAAGGGCTATACGTAACCGACATCGGAAATTATAGGCCGATTTCAATTTTATTAGTTTTTTTCTAAGGGCTTCAAAAAACTCTTGCTTTCACGATTGACGAAGTTCGCAGACAAAAATGACATAATCACTCCGTCGCAGTATGGGTTTCGTAAGAGTCGATCCACAGAACTTGCTCTCCTAGAGCAAAAGAATACATTTTGCGAAAATTTGAGTATAAAAAAATTACATTACGTATCTTCATTGATTATTTAAATCACAGCCTCCTTATAAAAAAACTAGAAAAATATGGGTTTTGTGGAAACGCGTCAGCTCTCATTTCGTTCTTACCTTACCCATCGTAAACAGTACGTTCATATTAACGGTTACTCTTCAGACATTAAACCCATCGCATCAGGGTTCCACAAGGCAGCATGCTAGGTCCTACCTTGTTTAATTTATACATTAACGACATTGTAAATGTAAAAAATATATAAAATTTATCATTTACGCCAACGATACCAGTCTATTTTTGTACAGGTGACTGCCGTCTTGAACTAGTAAAAAGGACTATTCATACTCTCCTGGAGCTGGGTAGCTCGAGCATATCTAACGCGTTAAAAATAAATCTGAGCAAAACCAAGACTGTTTTGTTTAAACCAAAAACTAAAAATGCTTCTATCACAACAGATATCCTGTTGGATTCGAGCAATGCAGATCATTTAGACACTCGGTTTTCTATTAAGGCGAAAGCCTTCTACGTCCCATTACGAGAAAAAGCGTCGGTGTTGTGCCCGAAAGATGGTCGTAAAAATATGTCATCAAGCACGCGCCACTCAAGGTCAAACCGGACGCTCCGCAGAAATAAAACACACACAAAAAAAAAAAGCACAGCCACGCATCTGCACCATCACGGAAGCCGTGAGGCCGGCGGGGGCGCCGCGCCTGCGCAGGGGGAAGGGGGGGGAGGCACGATGTCATTGTCGGAACGCCGTGTGCAAAAGGAAGACGTGCCACGCTGCTTGTAGGAATGCTTTCGCATTCCTACACGTTAGCAGTCTTGAGTGTCTTCGGCGGGTTTTTACGTTTTTTAATATGATTTACATGGAATGTCCATGTAAATCATATTCTGGTAAAGTTGTCACGGGTTGACGTATTGTACCGTCATCGCTCTGTTCTACCAGCAAATGTTAAAATAATCATCTATAACCCATCATTTCTTTGCTCTATTTTCATCTTGTCTGGGGAAATACTACTAATGCAAATCTAAATAAGATACTTTGCTTCAGAAAAAAAAAAGTATTGCGAATTATAAGGATGTTCCATAAACTAAAAAGAAAGGTGTCGTCTTACACCCTTTTGGCCCATAGAATGCACCCCAAAACTTCCGTTTCACGTACAGCGCACTAACGTCGAATAGACGGCCCCAACTTTTACGAGGGGCGTGAGAGCGGTGGGATACAACTTATTAAACAGCTAAAGTAGGTATAAAATACTACAGAATAAAAACAATGAGGTTTTGCAGCACTCTTAAAAAAAAACGTCCGTCTACTTTCCCGCAGAACACTCGGAGAAGCCAATCACCGCAACTTGCGGAGGCAGCTCAGCGAAGGACGATGCCGAAACATATGTTCAGACCAAGAAACGCAGTCTGAGTTGTGACATTGAGCAATGCAAGCGTGACGTTTTGCATTGCTTAATGTCACAACTCAGACTGCGTTTTTGGTCCTAAACATATGTTTCGGAATCGTCATTCGCGTAGCTGTCCTCCGTAAGTTGCGGTGATGGGCTCACCGAGTGTTATGCGGGAAAGTAGACGCACGCGTTCTTTTTTTTTTAGAGTGTAGCCAAGAAACCCCCGATTATTGTTTTGGGGTCAGTACACACGTACTGCATTAGCTATTTTAATGAGTTGTACCACTCGGCTATCAAGCCTCTCATGGAAGTTGGTACAATCGTTTCTGACGTGAGTGCGCTGTATACGTTGCACTGAAGTGTTGGGGTGCCTCATGGGATAAGGGGTGTACGAATATACTAGGCTGGGCGATTAATCGATTAACCCACCGATCAACCGCTTAATGTTTTAACTGAGATTAATTTTTTAACCGGTTAATGTGTTAAATTTTGACAGAGAAAACATTCTAACGCTTTGACCACGCAGACGTGGACGGACGAGCACACCAGTATGAAGGAAATTTTAGGCGAAATGTAGACCTAAAGCAAACTGTAGGGGCGGTATTTGTAGTTATATACAAGTAGAGAAAGATATACGTGTCCGCGAGCAACTTCTAACGCCTTGCGAGTGTCTGTTTATAGCGCAGCAGAGACTATAGTGGGAAAAATCAAACGAGTTCGCTATTGCCGGAGAATACCAACGAACCTGTTTGTCTCTGAGGGTGATGTAATAAGTTGTGAGTGTGTGTGTCTTTTGACTGTTCCTCAACTACACATAAAGGTTGATTTAAAACCCGATATTGTATATTGTGCCGTTTATAACAGCGAAGGCAAAATATATAATTTTGACTTTCTTAAACTATTATGCATGTTAATAAACGAAACCGATTAATAGATTAAGTAATCGATTAAAGGGTGGCTGTTAATCGGGTTAAAATATTTAATCGACGCCCAGCCCTAGAATATACTACCCTTTTTTCTTTTCTTTTTTTTTTCTAAAAGTGATAGACCCTGGCATGGCACCGGGGATTCCAGGTGTTCAGTGCTCGCATCCAACCCTCTGGAGATTTTTGGTGGTGCTACAACGAAAAGACTCCCTGCAACTTCACCGGCTTGGGAAACTCGACATGGGCCAGCGCTTCAGCCAGACATCGAAATATGCGAAGGCTGCCGAGCGTCTGAAGACACTGGCTAGGGAGTACGACCGTAGAGATGCTGGACGCTTCTAGCTTAGGGGCGTTGCCAGCAACGTCTCGTTCTAGGTCCCGTGGCACACGCGTTTCGTGAATAAAAGTGGTCCATATGACATTTTTCATGTTATTTCTTCTGAAGACGACTAACTGACTTCCAACTTTTGCTTTATTAGGAAAACCAGGACTATCCTGACGTGCGTGAAATTAGCTTTATGTGTTTGAATGGTATTTGGACGGGCTATAAACTCGAGCTACTTTCAAGAAAAAGCATCCCTTCAGTAATGAAACCAGACACGTGACCAGTTTGATACAATCGTGACCTACTAAAAGTTACCACACATTTTATGACATGCACATTTTTTAGAATTTCAAGCATCGCGGCCGGTAGTTGCCAGATACGACCGTCAATATCAAAACACATGTTTACACCGAACTATGCATTTACCATACGCCTCCTAGGAAAATATAATTGTCGGGTCATAAATTAACAGCTTAACTTGTTTGAGCCTATCGCATATTTCTCAGAGCGAGCAAAAATACCAAAATGTCCGCACAATGAAATATCCGTGCACCGAAAAGTCCGTTCACCGAGATGTCCGTGCACCGAAACGTTCGTGCACCAAGAAGTCCGTGCACCGAAATGTCCGCACCGAATTGTCCTACATTGAAATGTCTTACACCGAAATGTCCGGATCCCGCCGCAGCATAACAAAAACAAAAAGTAAGGAAAAAAAATACCTTGCAAACACTTTCTGAGCTTTGCTGGAAAGATGCGGTCCCCATCTCGGACGAAAATAAAAATAAATGGGGAACAGTAGTGAACAACGGCGAACAAAACAAAATGTTAGGAGGCAATACAAAGTTACATATCAACCAGCAAAGACCCCAACGATCGTTGCAGCGCTTATTGAAAAAATAAAAATAAAAAGCAACAGCACAAAAAAAAACTTCACTTTTTTTTTTTTGCTGTTGTTTTTTAGACGTTTGTTTAATTGCTTTTCCGGTGTTGGTAGGAACTAAAACAAAGTTGGGAAAGGAATAACGTAGTCCAGCTCACACTGGCCCGGTAAAGAAGAGTCGCACGCTGCAATCGGCTACGTGCAAGCAATGTGTGACCTTTTTTGCTTTCCCATTTCTCTTCCAAGTGACTTTGGTAGCTTTTCGTTTGCTCGCCTGACGAAGCAGTTCAAAAGTACATTCATCTACTTGTTGACGTACGTGTCCAGGCAATCTTTGCACACCGTGACTTTGTTTCGAGTGTCGATCAGCGGCCTCAAGTCCGCCTTCAGCTGAACTCTTGTCTGGTGCAATATATCAGTGAAATGTGTTTTTCGAAGGCACGGCTGATGTTACCGGGTAAGTGACGAGCTAAGTCGGAAGGTGGTGTCATTTTCGCGCGCGAATATTTCTTGTACTTTAACAGTATGTCTTTCGAGGTGTTCCATGTTTCTGATTACAGTTGGACTTAGCAAGCATGATGACAGATCTGACGGTGTGCATCTGGTCTGTCGTCCGTAGAGTTCTTCGCGATCTCCGTGGAGTTGTCATAATCGTATGTTGAGGCGTCAGTGGCGATTTTGAAGCCAGACTTGGATAGCTCTTCCAGTTTAATTTGAATGCTGCAGTAACGTAATTACTCACATCTGTTCGGTCTTCAGGATGCGGAAGAAGGATTTTCCACCACATCGCAAAAACTTGCTTTTGCAGTGGCAGGCAGCACATGGCATGCCTACCATCTCCAAGTATGCGCAAAGGCGGCCGGTTGATCAACAAACGATGACCCATAGCAGACTTGCCCGCTTACAAAAATAAAATCCGTATAGAAATGTATAACGAGCTTGCACTTTTTAATGTGTTTAATAAATACCAAAAATCACATATGAAGATTTCGGATGAGAAACTCAATCGAAGGCGAAAATAGGAGGTTGTCGCAGACGACGGTGCAAGAAAACAACAACAACAAAGTTGCAGACGGCCCCCAAAGTGTCCCGGCAGTAGCAGACAAACCAGCCGTAATAAGCGCCGAAACGAAAGAAAGTAAAACCGTAAAACTAAAAACTAAGCCAAACAAGGCAAAGCAAAATACGCGATGGTTTGGCAAAACAAAATACGCGATGGTTCAAACGTCAAGTAAACAAAGAGAAAAAATCATAAAAGCAGGCCGAAGAAAGAACGCGCCGACGTAGCGTCGCCGCAAACAAAAATTGCACCATCTTCCCGAGGGGAACCATGGGGTGATGCGGAGCATCGCGGATCGTAATTAATTTATTCCCTTCTTGACTGATTTCTTTTGGCCGGCCGGATTTGGGCTGCGGCGGACGCGATGCAGCCGAGAAACGCGATACTTCGTTTCAGCTTGGGTCCAGACGCAGCCGATGCTACAAGCACGAGCGTGTGGCCCTGAACAGTGCCTGTACTGCACGAGCGCGCGTGCTTGGCAGGGACGCTGGAAGCCCGGAGCTCGCGCTTGTAGGCATCACCTGCGTCTGGACCCAAGCTGAAACGAAGTATAGCAGACGACAGCCGCAGAATTGCGGGGAAAGCCCACCCCACTGGAAAGCCCTGGCGTGGCGCTGCGACCCGCGCGCCCAAAACTATCCTCCTTTCACTCCTCCGGGGGAACGCGCGCTACCGAGGAGACCAGAGGAGGAGAGTTGCGCGTGCGCGCGCGGTGACTAGAAGCCAACGTTACTTGGTAGAAGCGAACGAACGCGCAGTGCACGCAGCTGGTAGAGCGAGAGAGCGGAGAGAGTAACGCGCAGCTGTTGGAGAGAGGGATGGAGAGTTGCGCGTGCGTAGTGCGAGTGCGGACTACGACGCCGCGGGACATAGCCCCGAGCAAGAGATGCTCCGCATCTAAAAGTGGTAGACTTTGAAAAATGGAAGGAGTTGAAAGACGTTCCAGCGGTGCAAGAAATTACTTGTTAGCCGGGACGACTAACGTCTTCGTCGTCTTCTGCGATAAAAGGGGAACGACTTTTATCGCAGAAGGACGACGAAGACGTTAGTCGTCCCGGGCTAATCTAGGGTGCCTATATGTCTGTCTGTCTCAGGGTGAAGACATCCATGGTTGCCCTGAATGTGCCAGCGCGTGACGCTCTCGCGTACTTGGTGCGTGACTTGGGCGGTAAAATGGCGTCTATGCATTAGCCAAAGCTGCGCGCTCGAGCTGAGTGACACCGGATTGCGCGCACTTCAAAATGCATAAAAACACGATTGGGCGGAAAAATGGCTGAGATGTCACCACTCAAGCAAAAGCGAAAAAGAAGAAGACACAGAGGCGATCGGACGTGTCTCATCGAGCTCTTTTCACTGTATCTTTTCGGTTTTTCTGGCGCTTCTTTTGGCGTCGAAAGTTTCTACGAAGGATTGGAAGCCTCAGGGATCTCGCTGATAATCGATTCTTCAAAATCGGGTGAGAGAACTGTGATTCCTAGACCAATAATTACGACTACCGGTGATGGCGGCAGGCCGTTCCAGCGGCCGCCAGTACTAGGCCTAACCGGAGGAGGCGAAGCATCGTCCACGGGGCCGGTACTCGACGACATGATGACCTCTAGTCAAGTCAACGGATCAATCGCAGCTTCCGTAAGCGGCGGCCCATCGATCATTACGGCGGAAACTTCGAGAATGGAGGTAGAAGCCGGCAATCCGCTAGGCAAAGCCAGCGGTGGAGAAACCCGGGGAATACGCGAATCCTCGGTGTCAAAGAAGCGCAAAGGGGAAGACTTGACAAAGGAAGACGTCATTATCGAGGCAAAAGAAGAGGACATGGAAAGAAGCGGCTGCAATGACGAATACGGCAGCAGCAACGAGGAGTGGCAAATTCCCAACTATCACAAGAAAAAGCATCAGCGCGGAAGCCGGCCCAGCCGGCGCCAGCAACGACAGGACGGACCAAGGTACACGGTCATTGTCAAGCCCACCGCGGCTGTGAATATCACCAATACGGATTCGTGGCTCTTGTGGAGCACCTTTCGAAAAATCCTTAGTTCGCCGTGCGAAAACGATCAGATCGGATACGCTGTCAGCAACGGAAACAACTCCATCGCAGTTACCGTGCGAACGGAACAACACGCTCAGGACCTCATGGCGCTCAAGGAGCTGCCCACTGAGGATCCCGACAAGAAGATAGAAGTGACAGTCTACAGGTCTACAACCGGCAGCCAACCGAGAGGAGTGATACACGGCGTTTCAGCCGGTGACGCGGCACGCGGCATTGTCGAGAACGCCATAGCGGACTACCACGACATCATCCACGCCAGACCCATAGGCAAGAACGGAACGTACTTAATCACATTTGAAGGTCAAGGCATCCCAAGGAGCCTCAGACTCTTCGGAAGGTACCATAACGTGTTTCCCTACAAGCCTACAGCAGTCGTCTGCCTACAGTGCCATGGACTAGGGCACAAGGCCACGGTCTGCACGCGCAAACAACGCTGCAAAACTTGCGGTGAGGTCCACCCCAACAACCAACCCTGCCAAGGCAAGTACTGCCCCAACTGCAAGAAAACTGGCCACACGGTTTTCGAAATCGAAGCGTGTCAAGCCAGGAACCGAGCGGACGACAAACTCCAGAAGAGAGCGGCGAACGGTAGACGCAACCATGGCGGCGGCCCGGTGGCCACCGCTGCAAACAAAGGCGGGGCCTCCAACCAGCCTCCATACAACCCAGACGGCTTCCCCTCCCTCACACCGCAGAAGCAGCAACAGGAAGAACAGCGCAAGCCAAAACCTACTTACAGCCAGGCACTAGATTCGAAGGCAATGAACATGGACTCTGTCTCCCATTTAGGCACGCCCAGCGGCTACAGCAGCAGACTGGCGACGGAACTAGCCCAACTTAGGGAGAGTAGCAGCAGAATACTGCAGAAGATTCAACGATTGGAGTTGGAGTACGAAAATCAACTCCGTCAAGAACAAGAGACCCGTCGAGTGCAAGCCAAGGCCACGGCCGAAGCTGACCGAAAACGCAAACAAGAAGCCGAGCAGCGACTCCGAATCGAGCAGCAACAGAAGACCGACGAAGCACGTCGCCGGAGCCAACGCTGCCCCGTCACTTACGAACAAGTCCTGGAAAAAAGAAGAAAGAAGCCGAAGTCACAGCCACCAAGGCCAAGTCAACAAACGGTGAAGCAGATGTGGCCGCACCACAGCAAGATCGACAACAGTACCCGCCGCAGAACGTGTCGCCGACGCAACCTAACCCGCGAGACTCAGGCAGCCTTCCCGGCACGACCCCAAGCGGCGATGATCTCCTACAACTCGTAGAGAACAGACTACAACAGTGGCAACAACAGCTGCAGCAACAACTTCAGCAACAGCAACAAGTCATGATGCAGCAGATGCAGCAACAACTACAGATTATGTTTACCCAGCATGGCATAGGGACGGCGGTCCCGGCCCAATAAACCAATTATGAGCCAACACCAAAGACGAAACAAGAACGAGAAGACGTTTACCGCCCTTCAATGGAATTGCCGGGGACTGCGCGGCAAAAAGTGCGAACTCAAGCTACGATTACACGAACGAAAGATTCCTGTAGACGCTATTATGCTTCAGGAAACACACGAGGCCGATATCAAACTGACCGGCTACATCAAGTACGACCAACCGAGCGTGACGCTTACCGTTAAAGGCAAGACCAGAGTGCAACCGCAAGTCGCTATTTTGGTTCGCAAAGACCTACCCCAACAGCAAGTGGACACGCGAGAATGGTGCACCGACTCGCAAGAGGTAGTGGCCGTCCTGGTGGAGAGCGAGTGCGACGGCCCGATCCTGGTGGTGTCAGTGTACTACCGGCCTAGGACTTCGACAGCAAGGAAAACGAGAGCGGAGATTGACCACGGCTGGGTGGAGAAGCTGGTACGAGAGTACGGTAAGAAGAGGAAGCACGCGATTCTCGTCGGAGGGGACTTTAATGCCGAACACGAAGAATGGGGCTACGCGAAATCGTCAGCCAGAGGTGCCGAGCTGCTGCGCAGGGCCACCGATATGGGACTTGTCCTGATCAATGAACCGGGCACCAAGACGCGGACCGCGCCCAGTATCAACCAACAAGACACCACGCCTGATCTAACTTGGGCCGACCCTCATACTGCAAGGAAGACCGAATGGAGAGTTTTTGAGGACGCGTGGAGCAGCGACCACCACCCTATTGAGACGTGTATCGTCGGCAGGGCAAAGCGACACAGTAAGCATAGGACGGCAAAGACTACAGTGTGGGACGACTTTCGCACCATTCTCGAAGAATCCACGGGCACAAAATTAGATGACCTGACGAAATTGATTAAGGACGCGGCCAAGGCTGCAACAGTCGAGACCCTAATCGAAAAAGAAGCGCCCATCCCGGACACCAGATTACTTTCCCTATGGCGCAAGAGAACCAACCACCTGAGACGCTACCGTCGCACCCGCAAACGACGAGATATTCGCAAGGCCAACAGGTACGCAAAGGAGGCCCAGCGACACGCCAACAGGCTGTGCAGCGATGACTGGATCAAATCTTGCGAAGGGTTCAACGAACGGACGTCACTCAGACGCATGTGGGCTGTCTGTAACGCGATGCTGGGCAAGAGCAAGGGCGGCAACACAGCACCGAACATGGCCCTGGCGCAAGGCAAGGATATCACACAAACATTGGACGAGATCGGAGATGTCTTCTTCCCGCAGCCGGCCACCAGCCCGGACCCCAAAATTTATGAACCCGAAGAATCAAAAGCCGAAGAGTACGAAGCGGATTTTACTATGTGGGAAATGGAGGCAGCCATCGAGAAGGGCAACGAGCGGAGCGCGGCGGGCCCCGACGGGATTACCAACTCCATGCTCAAGAACCTCCCGGAGGTGGCCAAACGAAACCTGCTAAAATCGATCAACGACGCCTGGCACGAGGGAAACATACCGGACAAGTGGAAACTGTCCTGGGTGTGCCCCATACCCAAACCAGGGAAGAAGCCGGACTGCGCGAGCAACGTGCGCTCAATTTCGCTCACATCTGTTCTCAGCAAACTGATGGAGCGTATGGTGCTCGCGCGCATCGACTGGATAATTGAGCATAAAAGAGAAGTGTTGCATCCCGCCCAGACGGGGTTCCGCAAGAACCTAGGTACGCAGGACAGCCTAGTCCTCATTCGCGAGTACTTAGTGAACCGGCCAACGCATTGCCACCGACAACTCCTGGTAGCAGTGGACATTAAAAAAGCTTTCGACACCCTACCTCACGCGACGGTTATTGACACGGCCCGGAAACTAGGCGTGCGGGGCAGACCCCTGAACTTCATCAAGACCTTCCTGAGCGGACGAAAATACCTGGTCAAGACCGGCAAGCACTGCAGCAGCGAAGAGAAGACGAATGAAATAGGCGTGCCACAAGGAGCAGTGCTTTCACCGGTGCTCTTCAACCTGGCGATGGCGCCGCTCCTATGGCGGCTCGCCGTCATTCCGGACTTGGCATTCACAGTCTACGCGGACGACATCACGGCGTGGACTATGGGGAGCGACAACGCGCCCCCTCCCGAGACAACGATCCAAAGGGCCCTTGACGTGGTGAGCGACTTCCTGAAGGAGGTCGGTCTACGCCCGTCACCCGAAAAGACACGATACTTAGCCTTTGGCAAGGGCTGGGAAAACGTCGACGCGGACCTGCGCTTTGACGGTCACAAGATCGACAAAGTGGCCGAGCACTCCATTCTAGGGGTGAACGTCCACTCGGGCGGCAACCCAACCGCCTGGATCGAACGCATGCGAAACACGTGGAAGAAAGGACTTTCAATCGTCCGACGCTTAGCGACACGGGCCGGGGGCCTCGGAGAAAGATTAGCGAGGACCGTGGTCCAAGCCGCCCTTATATCCAAGATCTCGTACGGCCTCCGTTTCTACAAGCTCAACACCGCTCAACGGGCCAAACTGGAAACACTGATTAACGACGCAAGACGCTGCATCTCGGGCTTGCCGAAGTGTACGCGCCTGGACCTACTGCACGAGGCAGTCCCGATGCTCTCCCTTGAAGAGATCGAGCGGAATCAGGAGCGAACGTATGGTGCCAAACTGGCGCACACCCGACAGGGCAGGGCCCTATTAGAACTCATGCCCCCGTGGAGCTCTCTGTGCGCGCAGACCGCTCAATCACGAATACCAGATCCCATCCCACCATGGCAGAAGACGACGGTCACACCGGCCTGTCCAATCCCGAGAAGTATGAATTCAACGACCAACGGCGGTAGAAGACGCAAGTTTGCCCGGCGGCACGAAAAGAGCGGAGGCGGCGGCGACGACGAACTTCGAGTATACGTCGACGCTGCGTTCAAGGATGGAGTGGCGACCACAGCGGCGTGGCATTACGAACACGTGACCAAGAGCAAGGAACTGCAACACTGTGGATCCGCGCAGGAAGCCGAAGTAAATGCCGTACTGGAAGCCATCAAGGACGCGGCAGTGTCATCAAGCGATGCATTTCACAAATTGCGCGTCTTCACGGACTCCCAGGCAACCGTGAGAGCACTTAGGACGCAAGTCAAGGCACACGCCGCAGTCGGAGATATCTTCCGGCTAGCGGAGGAACTGGAACGACGCGACCCGAACCCGCTCTCCATAAGCGTAGAGTGGATTCCTGGTCACGCGGGCATTGACGGTAACGAGAAGGCGCACCGGGCGGCGATTGAAGAGCTTAATCGTATCGACCTTCAACGCCAGGACCCGGTCGCGGCCCCTCTGTGCAACCGCCATCGTCCGCTTTCAACTTATACGACCCCGAGGGCACCGTCCTCAACATTAAACTGGCGATGAAAAATTAAAGCTGTTTACAACTCCCTGTAACGCCGAATTAGAGCGCAGCTCTTGAGGAGGGGGAAGGCACGGGGAAGGGGTGGGGGGGTCACGTGACCGGGAGGGGGGGTCACGTGGCCTGGGGGTCACGTGACCTCGAGGAGGAGGGGAATTTTCCCCGCTAAATTTAGCGAGAAAATTTTCCGGCTAAATTTAGCGGGGAAATTTATCCGCTAGATTTAGCGGGAAAAATTTCCGCTAGATTTAGCAGGGAAAATTTTCCTCTACACTTAGCGGGGAAATTTTCCCGCCAGAAAAATTTTCCGCTTGATTTGGCGGGGAAAATTTTCTGCTAGATTTAGCGGGGAAAATTTCCCGCTAGATTTAGTGGGGAAAATGTTCCGCTAGATTTAGCGGGGAAAAATTATCCGCTAGATTTAGCGGGGAAAATTTCCCGCCAGATTTAGTGGGGAAAATTATCCGCTAGATTTAGCGGGGAAAATTTCCCGCTAGATTTAGCGACGAAAATTATCCGCTAGATTTAGCGAGAAAAATTTCCCGCTAGATTTAGCTGGAAAATTTCCCGCTAGATTTAGCGGGGAAAATTTCCCGCCAGATTTAGCGGGGATAATGTCCCGCTAGATTTAGCGGGGAAAATTTTCCGCTAGATTTAGCGGGGAAAATTTTCCGCTAGATTTAGCGGGGAAAATTTTCCGCTAGATTTAGCGGGGAAAATTTCCCGCTAGACTTAGCGGGGAAAATTTCCCGCTAGATTTAGCGGGAAAATTTCCCGCCAGATTTAGCGGGGAAAATTTTGCGCTAGATTTAGCGGGGAAAATTTTCCGCTAGATTTAGTGGGGAAAATTTACCCATCATGCACCGCGCGGTTACGCCGACGGCGACGCCGCTCAAGCCGGAAACGGGCGCCTAAGAGCTGCGCTCTAAAAGAAGTAAAGATGAAGCTGAATGCCAGAGGCGAGCTCCCTGAAGTGAGCATTCCTTCGGGTTTCTTCCGACGGCATGAGACGGTCAAGCTGCGAAGACTCAGAGCCCACGCTGCCATCACGCCGGCCCGCACCCAGAGATGGGAGCGGGCGGCCCGCGAGAGGAAGAACACCGTTGACGGCGCTTCGATTACAATAGACCACGACTACAGCTTGTTATCAAGAAAGCTGCGACGAGAAGAGGAAGCCTGCTCCAAGGGCTGCATCTACTGCAGAAATCGCGACGTAGAGTGCGACGAGCATCACCTCGTATGGGACTGCCCAAACTTCGATGAGGAGAGAACAAAAGCCCTGGACGCGCTAGACCAACAACTCCGCCCCACCTCCTTCGAAGCCTGGTGTCGACCTGAGGGAGAAAGGGACAAGCGCGTCGCGGTCTTGTCCGGCCTGCTCAGTTACCTGAGCGAGACCGGGCTGGACATGCACATATAAGGGGGTCGTTCCCCCACGGCGGGACCACAGCTGTACCGGAGTTATGTAAATCGCCAATGTCCCGCCTAACCAACTATCTCTAAACTTGCCAATAAGTTGACTCCTCCAATCACCAGTGTCAATAAACGTCTTTTCACTCACTCACTCACTCAAGCAAAAGCGCGCGTGTGTATGAAGGCACTCTAGGGCTAACAAGTAATTTGTGCACCGTATATAACGTGACCGAAATCACCTTTATTTGCACTACGACGCTCTAATCTTTTTTTCTTTTTCTTTTTCTTTTGGGCATGCAAAAAGTCTGCTTTTTTTTTTGTAACTCCGCATTTATTAATTTTTGCAATAGCGTCGGATTTGCATCTGCACAATCTACTTCCTGAGCATACTGACATCGCAGTAACGTACGTGGTTCGAAATTGTCTTTTGCTTTTTCATCCGGAGACGATCTTGACGGTATTAGCCAGCTCGCCTATTCGACAAAACGGTTATTAGCAAGACATTCACGAGAAATGGAAATTGCAACAACAAAACGAATTGATTGATAAGAATAGTAAAGTTGAAAAACAGCTCTGTTCTGAAATTTTTGTTCTTTGCCCTTTTTCACAAATACAGCGCGAAGGTACGTTCGAGTTTTGTCTGGCTTACATAATTTGTGACAGTGAGTTTTCTTCAGGAGTGCCCCAAAATTGTAACCTGAAATCTCTAACATCGTTCCCACGCGAAGAAAATGTCCTTCACTCATGAGGTGGCACCTATTTTTTTAACATTCAAAACAACAAATACCCGTGACAATTTTTTTTCTTTTCATTGGTCATTTCGCACGGAGATAGGCAAAACCAACGTTGGCAAAACCAATGCGTTGTGGAGAATTCGTCTGCTAGCGGAGACTCCGAGCTCGCCAGGGGTGCTGCGATCACTTTTCGCCTAGGGTGCCTACATGTCTGTCTGTTTCAGGGTGAAGACATCCATTGTTGCACTGAATGTGCCAGAGCGTGACGCTCTCGCGCACTCGGTGCGTGACTTGGGCGATAAAATGGCGTCTATGCATTAGCGAAAGCTGCGCGCTCGAGCTGATTGACACCGTATTGCGCGCACTTCGAAATGCATAAAAAACGATTGGGCGTGAAAATGGCTAAGATGTCACCACTCAAGCAAAAGCGCCCGTGTGTATGAAGGCACTCTATTTTCGCCTATTTTCGCCCGCTCTCCGCGGGAGTTGCCACTATTGGCTTAGATCGTATCAACGTTACTAAAATTCTCAGTTGGGAAACTCACTTTCGAAACCGAGGCCGCTGGCGGCCACCGAGACCGAGCTAAATACGATAACAGCGCCACCTTTTAGCGACGAGTTGAAACATGAATGTTGCTCTACATAGCTACTGCGAGATGGCCCTGCGAGATGGCGCCACCGGCCCTTGCCCGACTCGACGTGCAGCCGTGCAGTTCCCGGAGCGGACGCTGCGGGAGAAATGGCGGCGTTGCGATCGCCATTAGCTCGGTTCTCGAGTACGGATCGGAGCCACTTTTTTAAAGCAGGCTCTATGGCAGTTTCTCAACTGAGGGGTTCTAGTAACGTTGGATCGTATCGACCAGTGTCTGCTCTGTTCCATGGGCGCAGCCATGTTTGTTTATGCTGACGCCATGACACAGTAGGGGGGCTGTACTTTTTGCAAGACTCCGTTTTTTTTAGAAATCTTTGCACATATCGTAGTGTAAGAACGTCATAAATGCATAGTCACGAAGCTCCAAGAACAACATAGATGCCAATGGTGCTGTAAAAGCAAAAATATTGTTCTATGCGCAGCCCCTCTCTTCACAAGAGCCTGCGTGTGAGATTATTATTTCCTATTTTTATCGCGGGCGGCTAGGATTTCGGACACTGGTCTACATGCATTTCACGTCACGTCATATGGCACCGTACCAGCCGCCATTGGTCCGTACTATGCTCCTGTGCCCGTACCTTCCGCAGCATACATTTGGCACCATCGAATTTGTTCTTCTGAGCAAGTGCCCTAACTTCTGCAGCGTACATTTGACTCCATCGAATTTGTTCTTTCTTGACAAGCCTTGCCGAGAAGAACAAATTCGATGGTGCCAAATGCATGCTGCGGAAGGTACGGGCACAGGAGCATGGTACGGAGCAATGGCGGCTGATGTGACGTCAATGCAAGCCATGTATAGAAGAAGATGATGCTAATAACCAGGATTCATCTCACGTGCGCTGCTATCTTGAGGAGAGGAAATGTAACGACGTTCCTCAACCGGTCAAAAGTCTCCTCGAAGACACGGTTGTTGGGGCGCCGCTCTTGCCTCAGCTCCCCCAGCAAAAAAGTGTCCACCGTTCCAGGATTCCGCGTCAGCAAGTGATGGGTGACGAGGAGCCAGGGAAGTTCAAGAGACCCGCGGCACCTGCGAAGCCATCGCGACGGGCGTCATGCCCAGAGAAAGGCGCCGAATCCACAACTGTCGCTGCCTCGCGCAGAACGGTGCTCACAAGGCTGTTCTACGCGGACCCGTGTGCCAGCGACCTCGACCCGTCTTTGACCTCCAGGCTGAACCTGGCGTTGAAGTTTAAAGGTAATGGGTTATGAATTTCAGATGAAACTAGAGTCTGTAGATGTCGCGTACCGGGTCGAGTCAAGAGGACAGGAGCCGCAAGAGAACACCAGCTACGTCCTCTATCGAGCAACAACCCCAAACCTCGAGCCGCGCACTCTATGCTTCATTTATTACAAGTCCGGAGAGCAGTCAAAGAGAAGGCATACAAACACGGACACATATACTATTAGATCAATGTCAGAGCGCGTTCACTCTGCCTGGTTGGTTTTGCTCGTTCTACCGCACGAACAAAATATTAGGAACGCCGTGACATTGCGCTTTTGACGCTGCTTAATTGACCATATCGGCCCGTGGCGTCGGCTGTGCTCTGACATAAGGTGACGTGAAGTCTAGTTTTCGTTTTCTGTTCACTTTGAAAGTACACGGTGGGGGTTGTCGGTTGCGTGCTTTTGTACGCTAACTGCAATTCAAATTATTTTTAAAATTCAAATTCATGTATTTACTTTTCAACAAAAAAATGGAGCACCCCCCCCCCCCCTCACAAGGCAGTGGCAGCGGCGAAGAAAATAGGAAGGTGTTGTGAGTTCATACACGCTAGAATATACCATAAACTAAGTACGGCAAAAATTAAAACATAAATAGAGAAAAACAAAATTGTTTTAAAATTTCGCAACGATAACAATAAAGCGAAATATTTACACTAAAACTGAATAAACAAAACGAGCATTACTGGCACGTCATGATAAAGTACACTTTAGTCGTTAAAAGACAGTGTATCTAAAGATAGTCACAGATTAATAAAGCTTTTGCGCGCTCTGCTTGTTCATCAAAACGCAATCCAAGATATTACTTTATTCTGTACCGGGAGAATCTGGTAGGCGAGGGAAGGATAGAACCGAGTGATAGGTCCTCGTGACTGAGGAGCGGATGTTTAGGCGAGGAAAAAATATACAAAAATGGACCGTATCGCTACAATGAACCATCCAGTTACCAAACCATATCTCGTGCATCCTATATTAATTTCCTTTGTATTCACCCGGCGAGAGACACACGTAAATGGAATTGGTGCTGTCTATTGCACGGACCCATTCATAAAAGTGCTAATGCTGTATTACTCTCCTGTTGTCTGACGCTGTGTCCAGGAGGCTGCCGCCATTGCAAAAGAATCTCCAAATAAAAAAAGGAGGGGAGGGAGGGGAAGATTTTGTCTGCCTCCCTGTTCCGACGCCACTGCAGACTGCTGACCAAATTTCATAATTGAAATTATGTATGTAACGCATGTTTTCTGCGCGTAGTCACAAGTTACGTATTTTTCTAATCACACACACTATTTTCTTTCGGCGCCCGAACAGGTGGAAAACGCATCAATTTCCCTTTGTTCCTGCTAATTCGTTAAAAAAAAAATAGGTGCGTTTTTTAGTTTTTGTTTTACAAGTTTTTACACTAGGCGCGTTTTTGGTTTTTGCTTTACGAGTTTTTACACTAGGCGCTAAGCTATGGGGAAAAATAAATTCAAAATGTTTTGCCATTCGGCTTTCTTTTTTTTTTAGTAGAAGGTGTTGTAACGGAATCAATAAGCCAATGTTAGTAACCGTCCCATGTAGTCCCACGCATGCTTTGACGGCGCCGTGACTGTAGTCCACAGGATGCAAGCGACGGAGCACGAGACTGACGTGCCTTCTCGTGCTCTGCTCGCGCAGATCCACAGCGGGGTTGTAGCGCGTACAGAAAGACTTCCCACGATGCATGCCGACGGTGGCGACGTAACCGAAGTGGCTGGTGAGACCGCGGCCTATTAACCAGTGTTGAATCCATCGCAGACTGCCAAGAAGACAAGGAGAACTTCGAGTCTGCATTCAAAGGCGAAGCAGACAAGACAGCTCGAGAGTCAGCCGCCTTCCTCAACGGGGACACATGGCAGCATCAAAAGGAGCGCGTTCCGCTTCCACCGAGCAGCCCAATAATGCGTCCGACGTAGAAGGCAGACAAACACGAGCATGTCGCGACGGTTCCTGCAAACTCCCGGCACCGGCGCTTGTAATTTGTAGTGTTCCGTAAGCAACAAACTAAAGAAACTATAATAAAAGGAGTCTCCGTGATTTCTGGCGTTTCTATTTGTTATTTGGCCCAGCGGATAAAGGTTCAGGGTGGTGGTGGTGGTGGTGATTGTGTGTGTGTGCGGGGGGGGGGTTGTACTGCACTGGCTAAATTGCCCATCTACAGCGAGTGACTCGTCGCAACATTAAAAATGGCTGACCAACGACTCGCTGTATAAATATCCACACAACCCAATTTTTTTTTTTTTTGGGGGGGGGGGGCGGGGGGCAGAGAATATTGTAGGACGCCGGAAAAAGGAAAGTTTCCTTGACCCGTTTGACAAAACCCGGGGAGCAGAGAGTCACTCTAAAGAAAAGGGATGTCAGCTTACACCCTTCTGTCCCATATAATGCGCTTCATTTCGACGTACAGAGCCCTATATTCGAACAGACTGCCCAAATTTTACGAGGGGCTTGATAACGGTGCGATATAACTTTTTAAACCAGCTAAAGTACGTATCAAAGACCACATAAAGAAAACAATGAGGTTCAGTAGGGCCAAGAAAACCCCGATTATGTTTTTTGTAGTCAGTAAAACGTAGATTAGCTATTTTAATAAGTTGTACCACACGGCTATCAAGCCCCTCGTAAAATTTGGGGCCGTCTGTTTGACTGTAGGGCGCTGTACGTCGAAATGAAGTTTTGGGGTGTATTATATGGGACAAAGGGTGTAAAAATACACCCTTTTACACCTTTCTTTTTTTTAGAGGGTATGTTTTACGTGCGTTGCATGTGTTATGATTAGTTATGCTTAGTTAGAAGGAGGTCTGGGTGAATGCGCTGCACGCCCGACACTCGTGTGCGCCGCAGGTTTAACAGAACGGTCAAGCCAAGTTTACATGTATTCAGGAGTGCGCGTCTGATGAGTACAGGCTTTAAAATAAAGCTGGAGAGGGGGTTCTTGAAAGAAAAACGTATTAGAGGTTGATTTTAGAGTATTTTCATCCGCGTGAATCTGAATATCACGTTCGTTTTCCCTGAAGGTGTAACTAAACGCGAGAAAACACGAAAAACCTCCGACCAGTCGTTACGTAATAAAATAATCTATCGGCCCCCAAGCGCGTGTCGCTCGTGTGTGCAGGGCGTAGAACTGCAAGTTTGCCAGGTATGTTCCCTCGCACTGGTACCAGTCGTGACGTCTGTTTCTGACCTTTTTTGAAAATGGCGAGAGTGCGCGTGCATAGCTTTGAGAGGCGCTGAAGATGCGCGAGAGTGGAGATTCCGAAAACTCCTTTTACAGAAGTGAGCTCCGGGAAGGAAGGGCCTCAGCGGTACGTTGAAAATTATTTTCTGCGGCCTCCGTGCACCAAATGGAAAAATAATCTCGATATTCGTGATCCTGGACGCCAAATGAAGACGATTTAAGTATTTTACTCAAATACAGAACCGCTTCAGCTTTTGTTTTTGCACGGGCTCTGTTTCTACGGAGGGTGCGTAGCGAGCGCCTCGAGTTCGTCGTCTCTTGGATTTGCAAGGAGCCCTTATGAACTACATGATGGAAGCTATACAAAATCTGCGGACATCCGTAACCCTTATCCGAACCGCCTTATCGTGTTCCTTGTTCAGAAAACAACTCCTTTCACTCACGAACGCAATGGGTTCTGTCCGCTTTTTCGTTACTGTGTTACACTCGTTGCAGCCCCCTCTATATTTCACTCTCTCTCTTTATCTCTCTCTATCTTTCCCTCTCTTCCTCTTCATTTTATCTTTCTCCTTCCTTCTTTTGCCTCCTTTTACATCAGCCAACAGCTGCCCGACCAAAGGAAGGAAGCTCGTGGAAAAATCGCGATAAACACCCTATTGGCCGCGAGTCCCAGTCGAATTCAATATTTATTGTTAATATGTGAAGATTCGTTTTGAAAAAAAAAAAAACATTATTTGGAAGAGGCATTGTATATGGCACGTGGCATATTTGTAAATATTCGTGAATAGTCGGTGTCGTTTCTACGACAGCCAATCTCTCCAAAGTCAACCATTCTCTCTCTCTCTCTCTCTCTCTCTCTCTTTCGTTATCTTTCTGAACATAATTAGACTTCCCCCTGTTCAGTCTCAGACCCCTCATATTTTTCTTCAACCACCAACACACAAAATTTTAAGAATGCTTGAGTTGAAAATGGCGCAAACGGTTTACAATCGCCAACGTCGATGATCTTGAAAAGAAACCTACTGGAACCGATCAGCGCTTCGTGCTTCGTTCTCCGGTGTTCTAATCGGATAATGACGCGATCTCATTCGAAGATGTTGAGAAATTCCTGGCTTTTCTTGCAAGTGCACCGTGCCGGGTCTTCCCTGAGCGCGATAGTGATGATGCTCGCGGACTTAAATGTCGACAGTTTATTACCCCTCGGCAAGCCGGTGGCCGTCGTATCAGCTGGAGCATCTAAGAGCACAGCTGACAGTGGACCGCACGTATACAAGGAATAGCATACACGCTGAGAGCTCGGTGTGTGGTCGCTCCTTGCGTGACTCGCTACGTCAAGGAATCAATCAACGCGGACAGATGCCGAGCTGGAGCACGCGACATGCAGAATAAACGAGCTTGAACTCCGAAAGTGTAGACGTACGTCGACTAAACACGGGGGTCTCCCAGACTAAATACCTCAGTTTCGCACGTAGAGATTCTGCGGGCCACCTCTAAAAACGATATATGCTTAGATGTATTGTACACCTCAGGAGTATACTTCTGAACTTTAGGAGACAAGGCTACAATTTGTCTATCCAATGGCGAAACGCCACGCGAAGGAATGAACTCGTTAGAATGAAACACCAAGCGCTTCTAATTTCTGGCGTTCCTCGGACTTGATATCAATAAGCCTGCACTATATTTGCGAAAGGACAGGTGACTTAAAGGGCAACTCCGCTTCATTTTTGATATTTAGAAAACTATGCAGCCTTCTTCAGTATCATATAGGAAGACCCCATGTCAAATATTACGATCTAATTCCGTCTATATATCTAATAAACTGGCCAGCAAACTTTCAAATGAGCCAAGGCGCAATCGTCGGCGCAGTCAATGCGGCGGAGTTGGAGCGGCCAACGTTGAACCACTACGTCAGAGGCATGACTACGTCATTCTCACGTTTTGTTTGTTTTTACTCTTCAGAGCGAAATTGAACGATGACGTCATGAGTTTCTCCTCCCGGTGTTGGCTCTACGGCGTCCACGTGATCACCGTAACGCGGATGCGCTAGTTTGCGCTGACCTGCGCGTTTATCGCATGTCCGGTTTCTCCGCTCCCCCTCTCCTCTTTCGTGTTCTCCCCTTCCCCCTCTCCCCCGGGCCATCACAATCCACGCCATGCGAAGCGACCTGCCCGCGTCGCGTGTCCTGTACCTCGCCCGCCTCGCCCCCACGAATGTCACAAGACCACGTGGTTCGACGTGACGTGGCCATGACTCTGATGACACGAGACAAATGTTGCCTGACGCAACCGAAGTTTCGGTTTCGGTATCAGCTGATGTTTAAATTAAGATTACACAAATTATATTCCACATTTCGCGAATCCGAAGACGTAGAGCTGTTTAGTAGTGCTTTGTGAAATGGAATCACATGTAAGCCTAAATTTTTCGGAATTGAGCGGAGTTGCCCTTTAAAGGCCAACGTACAACCTCGGTTTTCTGCAGGGAAGATAATAATCTTAGCGCTCCCTCTCCTAAGCTGCGAGGGGAGCCAAGTTGGGGCAAGGTAAAAAGTGGAGAGGATGTAGGAAAGGAGGGGGTGGGCAAAAGTGGAAAGCGCCAAGTGTATACGTCAGCCTTTAAAGACGAATTTCATAATACGCTGTCCATGTGTGTGACACACGACATATAGGCACAGTTTCCTTGACAGCCAAGGTACCTTGACAACATGGGGAATGGCACTATCTTCATAAAACCAACATTTCCCACGGGCAGCCGGTTCAAAAGCGCACGGTCAGCTGACAAAAGATTGTAGAAATATGCTGATTTGCTTAAATTTCACCAACAATTATTACATTTCCTTTTAATTACTCGCACAAGCCTCACCGTCGGCATTCACGCACATTCACGTGCCACCATTTTTAAACCGTATATCGACTTGCTCCCGCAGTGCTGACGAGGACGAATACGAGACGAGGGGATGCAAGATTCAGTTGCCTAAAGCTAGTCGGTTTAAACTTGAAATTCTTTAAAGGAGCGGTGCAACGATATTTAATTGGAATGTTTTAACTGTACACGAGCTTACTGGCACAAGTGGGAGTCAAGGATTCTCGCACGCAACGTCACTTGCCAAAAAACTCCTTTGTTGCGGTGTAATTTCAAAGACAAGAGCGACCATTTTCATTCAATCTCTCCTTTGCAAAATTTGATGACGTAAAGTGGGGATCGCAGTACACCCATATGACGATATTTGAATGTGGTTCATAGATTGGACCCGAGCATTGCGTGGGCACTCGATTTGGGCTCGTGATAATTACTAGCTCGAGAAGCATTCGGGTAGTGGCCCGTGTCCAATCGCTGCAACGACGACAATAGCCGAGCCATAACAATGTCTGAAACTCAGCGCGTGTCCTATGCTTTGCCAGCCCCAGCGCATGGCTATGATCAACATTGGCGGCATAGAATCGGCCCCAGATCACGTGGCCGCTTGTTCTGGCTGCGAGTTGAGGGAATGAACGCTGCTCGTTTTTCTTTAATTTTTTTCTGCGACTTCTATTGCGTGGGGTGAAAAACGAACGCGTGTTTCATAGGTCATTAACGTCAGGGATCCGTTCTAAGCGGTATTTGCGCAAAGTACAAAAATTGTTGCATCGCCCCTTTAACGACTCAGCTGCAACAAGATGGAGGGACAGAAAGAACCGTTCCACGTCAACGGCCCGTGCAGACATAGTGACTGAGAAAGGTGCCAAGATTCTGGTTGACAAGACATACTTAGCCAGTATCTATGAGAAATTAGTAAATCTGATTTCTTGTGTCGAGAAAAAAATTAAATAACTATGCTCGGTAAACATCAGAAATGCTACAAATATAAGAAATATCTGTTAATAGATTAACGAATTCTCAAAGTGACGAACTGCCCTATGTGCCGAAAAAGCCCTGCTACCAGTTGACCACTGTTTTCAAAGGTTAACAAAAATTTCATATAGAATATTTCAGGTACCGACCGTGTTGTTGCGCGTGTACTTTCGGATCTGTGCCATCTACAGTTCTGCTTTTTAGGCTTTAGGCAGGCGTTATTAAAGGGGCACTGAAGTCGATTCTGAGATCGCCCTTCTGTGGTGACAAATCAATCTAGACGCTCTAAGCATCCCAACAAACCCGAAACCACAATCGTGCGTAGCTTATTTCCTCGTTAAAAGCGTGTTCAAAGATCGCGACACGCCCTTTTTGGGAAGAATTTTAATCCGAGTGAAGTGGTCGACGAAGGGCGCTTGTCGGCGAGTTGCAAGCGATGGCTTCGCCCGCAGAGAAAAATAGTAGTCTTATCCGAATATGTGTACCTATCAGACTCTCTTCGAAACAAGTTATAATAAAATCATTCGGAATCTGCGCGTATTGTAGGGCTTTCATTGGTCCAGACAATGTAGTCCGCGAGAGAAAAGAGTCCACACGTTTTTCTATTTCCCTGAGATAAATAGGCGGTTTTGTAATATAGGACTCGGTATATGTGGGAACTAACATATTTTAAGCAATATAATATCATAAACGACCTCTTTTAAAATGACTTCAGTGCCCCTTTAATTTTTCGATCTTTTTCCTATTTTTCAAGTTCATAACGTTTTCAGTTAGGCTTTCGTTGACAACAGAGAAACCACCACAGAAAACCCGCGCCCGCAATTATTCATTTGGGAGCAATATATCCAATCAGTTTCACAAATCTTAGAAAAAAAGGACATTTTTTTACAAAACTGACGAGTTTTAATGCAATAAAGTGATTTAAGCATGATCCGACTGCCTCGTTAAAAAATATATATATTAAAAAAAATCGGTGAGCTTTACTCCCCATTCGCTCAAAGGCCGGTGAGCTTTTCTCTGCATCCGCTCAAAGGCCGGTGAGCTTTTCATCTGCATCCGCCGGTTTTGTGGTGAGCTTTTCTCCGGGATTCGGGTGTGGCGACGTCCTTTCGTGTCATTGGTGGGTCGCTACGTTTTGTTGTTTACTTGTGGGCTTGTCATGTTCAAAATTATCATTTTTCTTAGATAGTTCGTACAGAGAGTGACGGGTGGATATTTAGCGCACGGCGTCTCGTGAGCCTCGAGCGTGCACGCGCAGTCAAAGCTCGGCGAAAAATAGGTCAACGGGCGCGTGCTGGAGGCTGAGCGTTCGAAAGAGCCGCCGAGAGGAACCCTGTTGGCCGCGATTGCATTCAGTGATTTCCCCACACATCCCCTAGTTTTTCTAAAACCACCCCCTTAATTCGCAACGACTCCTCTATTCTCAATGCCCCTCCCCCCCCCCCCCCCTGCCTAATCCCCCTTTCTAAAAATTTACAGCCCCTCTTCCCCCCTAATTTCAATTCTTGGGAAAACTCCTGGTTGCATTTGCGATATAAGAGAGTTCTAGTAGATCATTCCGATGACTTCTATATCGATACCCTATCTTCCACCGCCGCCGTTACGCATGATTCGTATCGTTATCTTGTATCGCTATCGGGGGTATCGGAGGTATCGGAACGATCGATCTAGCCCAAAACCAGCGACGTTGTGCTGCTTGACTTTTGAAGGCTAGGTGGCGAGACAGACGTTAGCCATTTCTCTATTCATGTCAGTGCTGCCAGGTCTACTGATGTATCAGTAGATCTACTTATTTCATTCCCGGTCTACTGATTCACTGAAAAAAAAAAAAATCTACTGACTTTTTTTTTAGTAAACATATTAAAAATTTATTATCTGGCCCCTTCTGTTCCCAGGGTCACTCCATCAAAGGAAACTCATATTCTCTTCCAGAATTAGAAACGAAGCACTGGCTACATAGGCCTGTTTCTCCTTTGGGCCAGGGGCGCTGTCGGCGTTCACGAGACGCGACCACAAAAGAGGCGCCTTTGCCAGCGTCCGCGAGACGCGACCGTCTAATGCTGACGTGAAACGGCATCCTAGCGTCCCCTCGTGTACCTTCCACGGGCGTAAACTAGCGTCTGTAAGGTTCCCTCAGCGTCTGCTTATGGTTCACGTGCACTAACAGCGCGTTTAAAATGACGCAACGCTACGCACAGTGGAAACGCGACCTATAAATATCCGGTGTTTCTCGCCAGGGGCGCTGTTCAAAACTTGAGAGCTCCCAGCTGAGCTGGGAGGGCTGCCATTTTCATTTACTCGCCCGGCGGAATGCATGGGATCGACATCCAAATTTCGGTTCTTTACTTTGATTTGGCAAGCTGTGGCAAGAAAATGATATAATGTTATACCTCGGTGGCTTAAAAAGCTAACGAATTAAGTTTCTCCACGTTTGAAGGCAAGCTTTGAGTCAGGCGAAAAAGAAATAAGCCCGTAGCAGACGACGCGTAGCCTCAACAGTGCTCCGCGCCGACAGCGTTGCGTCAAAAACCTTCCACTGCCCGGAACGTCTTGTTTCGGTTTCGCATCAATAATAGCGACAGGGGGATGTCGCCCTGTCGCCCCCATCTGTTGATCCCAAAGTGGCTCAGTGTCGATTTCAAGGAATAACCATACCTTGGAATAACCCTCGAAATCGCAACACTAGTTAATTATAATAATAGTAAAAAGGAGAAACATTGTGCCATTTTAATTTGTCCTCCATAAAAAATTACTTGAGAACTGGTCTTGTTTTTGTTTTTTTCATCTTTATTTGTGTTTATTACGATGTTATTTGTTACTCTTTAATATTTCTTCGAAGTGTAGTTTAATGAAAATAGAAGAACATGGCAAAATACAGATTTCCTGTAGAATCTACTGATCTACTGATTTTTGTGCAAATCTACCAACAAGTTGAAATCTACTGACTTTTTGGGGATCAATCTGCTGACTTTTTGTTTCTCCGTCTGGCAACACTGATTCATGTCTCAATATCCAAATACAAAAAGTATCGAAAAGCATTGAGAACACAGTATCGGAACAAATCCAGAAAGAGAGTGGACGCATGAGGATCTAATAGGAATCTTTAAAAGAGAATTAGAGAAACATCAAATTAAACAAAGAGGAAAGCAAAACGAAGGCACAAACCAAAAAGCTGGTGGGATAAGGAGGTCAAAGCAGCCATAGTGCGGCGCCAAGATGCATCTAGGGAGCATAGGTGGGCAAAAAAAGGGGAGCTTTGCCAGCTGAAGTAGCTTCAGAATGGGAGAACTTCCAAGAGCGGAAAAGGGAAGCATCAGCTTTAATACAGGCTAAATTGGAAGTGCAGGAGTGCAGTGGATGATGGAAGTAAATAAAAAGATAGGAATGCGGCAAAGGTTTTGGGAGCACATTGAAGCGCAGGGGAGAAAGACAGAGGGTATCCAACACTTACTGACCACACAGGAGGGGGGAGAAGAGCAGAGGGGGAAGAGGCACGTGAATATATTAGGCAGACAATCGAGAGGCTTTCCCCAGCTGGAGCAGAGGGAGACAGGAACAGCACTGGTCAGCAGCAGTGTTGAGGAGGAACAGAATTGTGTAACGATGGAGACGACTACAAAAGAGTGGGACAAGGCAGAGAGTAAGGTTCCAGCAGGTACAGCGACAGGCCCAGACAACATACCCATGGAACTCATAAAGACACTAGGAAAAACAAGCAAATTGAAGTTACGGCATTTGATTAACCAAGTAATTATGGGAGGAGAGGTACCCAATGATTGGAAACTAAGTAAAATGAGACTAATATATAAAGGCAAAGGAAACAAAGACAACATTAAGTCATATCGCCCTGATAACGGTAACTTCAGTTTTATACAGATTAGCTATGCAGATAGTAAAGCATAGAATGGAGGAATGGACAGAAGATATGCAAATACTGGGCGAGCTCCAAAATGGATTCCGAAGAGATAGAAGACTGAAGATAACTTATTCAGTCACCACTCAATGTATAGAAATAGTAATGAAGAACCAAACTCTTTATGGTTAGCTTATTTGGACATCAAGG